>VCRD01003922.1:31838-53166 GCA_006783055.1 Trinorchestia longiramus
ACCAGCTGCCAGAAAACATAGTTTCTGCTGGCACTGTGAACACATTCAAAAATCGTCTCGATAAATTTTGGATTACGAACCCCCCCCCCAGTACTACATCCTACTAACTATGTCTCTAACTCCTTAAGGTTAATGTATGATTGAGATAAATGCTCGTGACATAAACGCCTGTGCGCGAGTGATATGTGTGCACACGACTAAATTGACTTACGTGGTTAAGGTGTACGTGCATGACTGATGGATTTACTTTAGACGGCATGGGACTTCGGTATTGAACCAAGAATGGGCCAAACGGTTCGTTCCTATTGCCTTATTCTATTCTATTCTATTCTATTCTAACTCTAAGATTCCGATTCTAGCAATAACGATATCGATATTTTAAATACAAGAATTGATTAGTCGAAAAATTTCTTTCTATATTTATCTCTTAATACTGGAAAGATCCTGTTCGAATTTTCGAAAATTCTAAAAAAATCTTTAAAAAACATTAAATTAATGTTTACCTTACCTCTTCACTAATGAAAAATACTGTTTTAAGTAAAATAACTAAATTTGCACAATCACAGTCTAGACTAGATTCTGCAGCATGTTCTTTTTCATACACATGATCATGTTGAAGTTTTTAATAGACAGGGAGCTTTTCTTAGCCCTTGTCTTTGGTAAGGGAGAACAAGCGCTCTACCGCAGCAACGCTTGGTTACGTGTTACTTGCTAACCGAAATTTTCGGTATTATCATTTGCACGCACATGCTGATATTTTACATTGCCGTTCGTAATTTCAGGTCACTCACAGGTTGTTTCATGCATCATACTCAGTACAATTTCTCTTACCGTTTCTAATGAGATAATTCATTAAAATTTGTGGTGTCGAAATGTTCATCTTATCATACCAAGATATCCTTGGTGTGATAAGATGAATATTTCGATACCACAAATTTTAATGTTTATTTTATCATACCAAGATGTCCTTGGTATGATAAGATAAATATTAAAATTTGTGGTGTCGAAATGTTCATCTTATCATACCAAAGACATCTTCTAATTTTATTTAAATGGTAAAAACCGAGATGAAATCAGAAATTTTTCAGTTGAAATCTTTGAGAAACTCACCATTTTACCAAGCTCAATGAGTGGAAGTTCTCAAATGCAATCGTTACGCAATCAGTTCATGCAATTATTATTATTCGTGGGCAAACTTGACAGGGTATACCTAGTTGCAACAAGCAACAAACTTTCGTGATCGTAACGAAGGAAACTTACAACTAACATTATTCTTTAGAGCTTTTATCTGTTTTAACACGACAGTTTTCTATATATTTTTCACATGCAAAATTACTTTATGATAATGGTCAGTTAAAACTCTAGGCATCCGGTAGCAAAAGCTACAACCACTCTAACAAGGTTTGAATTTTAATAAATAATGGGCGATTTTCGGTATGCTCAGAGTATCTCTTTGTTTCTTTCTGTACAGTTCAATCAGGAAGGTATAAATAGAATATAATGAAATAAAGCAATAAAGAAGAAACGTTTGATCCATTCTTGGGCTGCAACCCAAGTCCCATGCAGTCTAAAGACAAAGCATCAATCATGCACGTACACCCGAAATATGTAAGCCAACTCGGTCACGTACACACACTTTACTCATGCGTAGTCATTTCAGTCACGTTCATGTATCACAATCATATACTGGTCATAGGAGTTAAAGACATAGAATTAGTACGTTACAATACTGGAAGGCTCGTAATCCAATATTTGTCGAGACAATTTTTGAATGTGTTCACAGTGTCAGCAGAATCGCTGTTTTCGGGCAGCTGCTTCCAAGTTGCGGCAATTTTAACGGGAAAGAAGTTCATAGCTTGGATATCTTGAAGTTTCTCATTGTTAGTTTTCGGTCGTTACTTCTGGTTTGCACGTTGTGTCTCTTACGAACAGCCCTTCTAAGGTAACATCATTAATATGGTTGAAATAATAATATGTACATATATCCCAATAAGTTGTACTGACAGTCTTCTTAGCTTTAGGGAGGTAAGTTCTAGCTGTTGAAGACGTTCTTCGTAGCTGAAATTTGCTGATTTCTGGAATCCTTTTCGTTGTTCTATGGGGAATGTGTTTCTAGTTTATTTAGATCTCTTTACTGATTAGAAGAATACAGTTACACTGCATATTCCGAAAGTGACCAGACTAGCCTTTAGCAGAGCGGTGATATTATGTTCTTTAACTTGTATTCAAAGTTTTGTGCAATCCAATCATGAATCCTGCTAGCTTTCTTGATGCATTTTTCCACTTGCTTGTCATATTTTAATTTTTCAGGGACAATGATACTTCGATATATTTGTTACTGTACTGCTTCAATAGGAAAGTTTGTGCTGCAAACGCTGGGTATTTGCCCCAACGAGCATTACTGAACATTCATCATTATTGAAGCTCATTTGTCACGTTTCAGTCCATTGTAGAAGACGATTTATGTCTGACTGTATAGTTACTCTGTCTCTTTATGTGAATGCTTTGTGACAGAGTTTCGTGTCATCGGCAAATTTGTTGATTTTACTGATGGTTCCGACATCGAGGTCATTGACATAGAGGACAAAGAGAAGTGTTCGTAAAACGCTCCCTTGCGGGACTCCTGATTTTATGTGTGTCGAATCACTGACTTGATCGTGAATCATCACGCGTTGAGTGAAACCTGTGAGCCAATTTCGTATCCATTGGGAGCAGTTGCCTTTTATTAAGGGCGCTTTCACTCTGGACATGAGACGTTCGTGAGGAACTGTGTCAAATACGTTTTGAGAGTCGAAATAGACAAGGTCTGCGGCTTTTGTATAGTCAAATATGTTGTTTACTTTCCAAAGAAGTCAAGGAGGTTTGTTAGGCAGCTACCTTCATCCCTGAAGCAGTGCTGGGTGTCAGTAATGAGAATTTGGTCTGAAAGTGTTTTTTATGCGGACTTTGAATAGTTTTTCTATTGTTTTACTGATGACGGATGTTAAATTGATTGGACAATAGTTATTAGGTGTTTGTTCGTATCCTCTCTGAAAATAGAAGGGGCATTTGCCTGCTTCCAATCTTCCAGAACTATTACAGTTTCAAGCGATCGAGTGAAGAAGTTTACTGAGGGTTTACTGGTTAATTCAGCTGTTTCTTTCATTACTTGTGGAGCCCGGCCGTTGGGTCGTGTTGATTTATAAGTATTAAAACTGCTGAGCTGTTTTTCTACCTCTTCCACTGTGAATACGCTATCTGTTAAGATATGCAGAGGGTATAAATCATCAGGTTTTGGATTTTAGTTAAGTCTTCGAAAGTGAACACTGAAGCGAATTTAGGGTATTAAGTTTTATGAAGAATTTTGGCTTTGCTTTTGTTGCCCGATTGAGTTCAACCCTCAGGATTGTTCAGTGGTCGAATAATGTTTCCTTTGAGTTGCTTGTCGTGTATATATTTGTATGATGGAAGTTCTTCAGGTTAATTTTGGCTTGAGGTGCAATTGTAATTTTTTTTTTTTGCTCTCTAGATTTTATCATTCGCTTAATGCCTCTGCAGGTGTAGGATTGTTGTCAGGCATTTATGAAGCGATTAATTTCTTGTGAAAACCAAGGGGCGTTATGGGTTAGTCTCATTCGCTTTATTGGGACATCATGATTTGTGACAGTTGCAATTTTTTCTATAAGAATCATTTAGCATTTATCGGCATTTTCCTGCCTCATCAGTACTTTGTAATCAATGTTGCCACGCTCCTCTTTCATTAGTTTGAAGTTTGACCGTTTGTAGTCGAAGACGGTTTTTTGTTGAGTACTTGTGTTATGGTGATCAGCGATTTGTCCGTAACTTCTAATCCAATTATTCTAAGGTCAAGGATCGTAATGACGAGGTCAAGAATATTATTTCGTTTAGTCGGTCCGTTGAGATGCTGCTGTAGGGAATTTATTATTTATCAGATCAATTAGCTTAGAACCGGGTGCTCGACTTTGACGACTTGTCCAGTTTATGAAGGGTAGATTGAAGTCTCCCCAGATTAGTGTTTCATGACTAACACTGACTATATAATCCAAGTAAGAATAGAATTCGTCATCGTCAACTGCTGTAGAGGTTGGGATCCTGCACACGAGTACAACTTTGATGGTTTACCTCCAATGCCGAGTGATGATTCGATGTAGTATTTCCGTTATTTCTGTTACTCGTTCAGCTTTGATTTGTGGTTTCAGCTTTTGTTTGATGTAAATGAGGGAACCACTACCTCTGCTGCTACGATAAAGTTTATCAACAATGAAGGTTATATTCAATGAAACCTCCGCTTGGAGATGTCTTCTATTTTGATCTAATCATGTTTCATTGACAGCTATGATGCCGTACGACGACGTAGACGCAATTGCTTGTATTTCGTGCATTTATGGTAGGATACTTTCTACGTTGCCAACCAGTGTCTTTAGTCGGCCTATATTACGATCGGTATTGTCAATTTTGGTATACTTTCCTGCGCCACGTGTGTTTTGTTGATCAGGCTACTTGGGTGGTTGATTTTTCTCATTTCTTTGCTTGCAATTAACTTCTGAAGTCTGTGTTTCATCTTGAGATTGTTTCATGCGTGTTGCATTTATTTAGTGGTGTGACAACACGTTTTTACTCGGGTTCTCCTTATTGTTGTTTTCAGGCTGTTGAGAAGTTCCTGGCTTCGCAAGCGTTTCTTGCAGTGCCAAAGATCCCTGCAACAGAGGTAAGGTTGAGTAATGCCGTTGTGTCGGGGGCGCTGCTTGTTTTTTTGGCCTGCTCATGTTGGGTGCGCTGCTCACATCTGCTACGCTGTTCGTTCCTTTTCCACGGTGGAGTGTAGGCTTGGTTGCGTTATAAAGGATCACAGAAGTCTGAATTTTGTGATGCATTTCCTGTGTTCTTAATATTCTTTAAATTTGGCTGCTGAAATTTGTATACTGCCAATTTTGTCTTCTTTCGTTAACGAGGCCAGCCCATTTGCAACTGTGGCGTGAAACTGATTTTGAAAGTGAATTAGTATATGTACCTGAGCTCTCCAAGCTTCTGAATCTTGGAGATGCCGTTGGACTTGAGGTTCTTGTATCAAATATATCCTGAATTGTCGGTAAAGTGTTTTTGCAGGAAGTGGCAGCAGTTTCTCGAACGGTAGCTATAGTCAATAAACACACAGTCTTGTTTGTCCAACTTCGTTGTGATAGATTGAATCTTTTTTAAAAAGATAATATCGCCCTATGTACTTGGACGTGAGGTGTAAGTATGTGACACTTTTTTTACGCATTTTGGTCGCTGCTTTGTTCATAAGTTTAACCTGAGAGTTTTTATATGAGTTATTTATCCAGAGAAGAGTGCTTGTTATGATGGCTTTCTTTGATTTGTCCTGGGCTTTACAGACTAAAGTTTTAAATTTTGTAGGAGTTGTTCTAGCTGCCTACTTGTTTTTTCTTAAATTATGCAGTGAACTATGACTACGTTTCTTGGCTACACCGTAGTTCTTCCAAAAAGCGAGCAGCTTCCATCACGTGTACCTCAGGTCTACAGAGTACCTTGCACTCTGATAGACTTCATTTAAATTTTTTTTGATCCCGTGTTGATACTGTTTTGAATGAGAAATGCTTAAGGTTTAGTTTGAATTATCTGCTCTTAATAATATTGTTCTCCATTTCGTCTTTCAATGTGTCAAAACAGTTTCTGGGGTCAAGATGAAAGTTGAGTGGAATGAGCATATATGATATGGAGTTCACGGGAGACCAGTTCTCGTCGTTTCCGATTGTCTGTTGGGTTTTTGGTCCTTCCAAATGAGAGACTGTATTCATGTTAGTTAGAGACCTGCTGTACTTGGTGTTCTGGTAGCGTCCATCCAGCAGGTACATATCTTTTAGAAAACTTTTGACCGTACAGTGTAGAATTGATTATTTCTTCCCGTGCATTAGATCGCTGACACTACTTTTTTCCTGTGTCTCGTAGCAGTTCATTATGTATAAGAGCTTTGTTACTGTCCATAAGCATGGTTCTTTTTCATATTTTTATAAGTTCTGGTTCCTTCTTTATTAGTCGTAGTTTCCTGTTGTTGTACTGTTGTTTTTTCTCTTGTCCTGGCAATGAGTTTTTCTGTCGTTTGGGGGATGAGGTTCTTCTTTGTTCTATAGGTAGGCTCACTGAAGACACCATATAAGGATTACAGCTTATAATTTTGGTTTGATTAACATTGATTTGGGGATGGTTTTCAATAATTTCGATTATAGGAGGCTGGTTATCAATACTTAACTGGTTGTAGTCGATACATATCTGCTTGTCATGGTGTGTCTCTGGTGGCTGCAGCTGTATCATTAGTTTGTGATTTACTTTTTCAACTGCCCTCAAGTGGCCAGTAAGCAGAGTCAATTGTCGACGAAGTTCTTCAATTTCATGTGATGATTCATGGCTAGCATAGCAAAAGCGACATTCATTCATACGTAAAAGAATTGTAGGCTAAATCTGGCTTTGCATCCTTTAAAGTATTACATTTTCGAGTTATAAACATGTTTCGTGTTTTGTTTAGCCTGCAAACTCGGA
Source organism: Trinorchestia longiramus (assembly GCA_006783055.1). Taxonomy (NCBI): domain Eukaryota; kingdom Metazoa; phylum Arthropoda; class Malacostraca; order Amphipoda; family Talitridae; genus Trinorchestia; species Trinorchestia longiramus. The sequence goes on from VCRD01003922.1 coordinate 38,376, forward strand.
TCTGTCTGCATTATCTGATCCCTGTCACTTATTTTTCTATGTTGTTCAGCGTTTATACATATAATTTTTCCCTAAGTTGTTTTCATTCACAAATTTGTATCATTTTTAAATCAATTAATAGTAGATTATTAGATACTATTAAGTTCTATAGAAAGTATTATTCAGTCTTTTCGCACAAAAGTATCCTTAGTAGGGTTCCACAGAACATAATTATACAAAAGCTACACATTTCCCAAAGGAAATGCGCTTATAAATCTACACAGAAGTTTCTCATAAGCTACACGTTTCACAAAGAAAACGCTTCTATAAAATCACACATAAAAGAAAAGAGCATACAAAATAATAATTTTGGCCTTTCAGAAAATATTCTGTTTTTATTCGTACAAGAGATAGTAATGTTTGTACCGATTTCACAAAAAAGAAATAGGCTTACGCGGTACTTAAAAATTACACTAATATATCAGTCTACACGCATGTAGTGACAAGAGATACTGGATGTTCATGTTAGAAATTGAAGTTCAAAAATGATTTGGTGTATAGAAAGCTATTGTTTTACTATGTACACAGGAGTATCGTTCATAAAGTTTGCAAAAAAAACAAAAGAAATGAAACCAAGAGGTTTCACACGTGTACAGCGTCATTCAATTAGTTTTTTCATGAATATGTATTCAGCAGAGTGTGCAAATCATAGAACTATTTCGTTTACATATACATGTATATATATATATATATATATATATATATATATATATATATATATATATATATATATATATATATATATATATATATATATATATATATATATATATATATATATATATATATATATATATATACATATATATATATATATATATATATAAAAGACATGCTGAATTTGATCTTAGAGATTGAATTTGGTCGAATGAAAAATCGTACACCATATGGCTCGGGTGGTCTCCCATACAAAAAATGGAATGAAATAAACAAAAAATAATAATATATATCAAAAATCAATTGCACAGAAAGGAAAAGTTAAATGTTGTTGAGGAGTACCACGGATAATGCAATTACACAATTTTTTGTTGAAGGCACTGTAGTTTCGTAGATATGGGTTTCAGCTATAGTGATACATTGAATTATGTAATAGTGATAAACTTCACCAAATAATCACGTGCAGTTGCGTTGCAGTTGATTAATAGTGTTTTTTCCAGCAAACTTACAAATGTGTCACTCTGTTTTTCTAAATTTATTCAGTACCCTACCATATATATCTATCATTATTATATTTATCTATATATATATATATATATATATATATATATATATATATATATATATATATATATATATATATATATATATATATATATTGATCTGTTTTTCACATTCTGTGTCGTCATTTTTTTTACTTTGTGTTCTCAATAAGGTCTAGTCTTCACTTAGAAGAATCTTAGTATCACATGCACGTACCTCAGGCCTGCGTAGGCTGTTGATGTTCTCTTATTTGTTAGTGGCAATTATAGCCGAGCAGGGGGCGGGAGGCTTGAGTAAAAGATACGCTGCAGTTGGTTGACTGTCTCTGTTCGTATGCGTCTTCTCCAAGCCAATGATAGTAATGCCTTTTCAAGGGTGCCTGTGCTTAGCTTGTTATGGATGGCAATGGTTCGACAAGTTATTTTTGATGAAAAATTCAGTTTGATAAAAAAAATTAAATGCTGGCGGATGCTGGTACTGATTCTAGTTGATGCTGCGTAACTGTTTCTGGTAGATGGCTGCTGAAACTAGTTCTGGTTGATGCTGTGACTAGTTCTGACTGATAGCTGTGATTGGTTCTGGGAGATGCTACACTGATTCTAGCTGATGCTGAATATGAATGTGGCTGATGCTGTGACTCGCTTGGTGCTGTGCTGATTATGGCTGCTGTGGCTTGTTCGATCTGAAGGAAGGTAGAAGGAGGAGGTGCAGTGAAGACAGCACCATGCCAGGTAATAGCTGTCTGGCGCTGGTCACTTGCCAAGGCCTCAGATGTCTAGAACAGGGTTTTCCAACCTTTTTGTATTTCCATACCCCTAGCAAAAAGTTGTTACGTTATGGTACCCCAAAAATGTAATTTTCATTTCAAAGATATCCTAGGTAAAATAATGCTACATATCTTCCAGCAAAATCTATTTTTCTTCTAGTTATCAGAATGGTTGTGAATGAAAATAAAGAATATTCAATATTTCCATATATATATATGCATGTTTACTTTTTATATTAATCAACAACCCTAATTCCTGTTTTTCAGCTACGAGTTTTTCGAAACGTGGCGCTACGTTGGTAATAGCAACACGTTTATCCGCCTGTGCATCAAGTTGATTTCTGGATTTTGTCGTGATTGCCAAAAGAATACTGACTCCTGCTATGCTCAAGTAGGTTGTAGCAAATGGGATTAACACAGCGAGAGCTATTTTAGAGAGTCTCGGGAATATTTTCATGGCAGAACACCAATTCGGCTTCCAAGATCTTTTGTTCGTATACCATTTTGAGAACACGATTGATATACAGGACTATGATATCTTCTTTGAAATTAGCATTATCTGGTTCTTTATCCAAATGGAATGAGTAGGGATTCAAAATCCAACCTGCTAAAATTTCAAATATTTCCATAGCAAAGTTTTTCAAAACATGGTAAGGTTTCCAAGAGACTTAGAATATTGTTTTCTACAGTAGGTCTTAAATTGGACCCTTCGTTACCACCAACAACCTTTTCTAGTGATGAAAAACTTGAAAGATTTCTTCTTTTCACCCAATCACATCAAAGTAGAGTTTTTCTTCTTAAGTTTCAACTTTTCAAAACAATTTAATGTATTTATATTTCTGTCTTGCTGTGACACGTTGAAGTTATTCTTGCGACTACATAAATGTGTCGGACAAATAAGGTAACATTTGATTAAACTCTTGTAATTCCATTTGTTTCAGTAAATCACAGTTGTGTTCTTCCAGAAATACTATGACTATTCGTCATTGTTCAAATAAGCGTGTCAATGCTTTGATTTACAAAATTGTGGAATTTATCGTTTCATTACGATACAAAATCAAAATTTATATCCAATCATTGCAGGACCTCCATCGGTGCAAACAGTCACTAAACTTTAGATAACTAAATCATCTTTTACAAAAAGGGTTTACATACAGAAATACATCTTTTATTTTTGCCGTTGTCTTCAGCCCATCACAAAACTAAACAACAAAAATCTCCTATGTTCTTCTTCCATGGGTATATCTCACCGGTACAATTAGTTGACAACAGTTAGATACATCAGCAGTCTCATCATACTGCAGAAAAATTATTAATGGACTATTCCTAGTCTGCGTAATAGTTTGATCCGGTAGATATTGGCTCAAACTAGCTATCAGGTTTTTAATGACGTTATTTGATAGCAGCACGGATTCTTTTTTCAGCATTATTTACACGAACGAGTGAAGCCATCTTTAATGCACACGGCTTGATAAGTTCTTCAGCGATCGTATGTGGCTTCTTTAATTTTTTGCCATTGAATGCGACGTAGTATGAAGCCATTAACAACAGTTTGTCAACTAATACAAACCCTAGTTTTAGAAGTGCTGCTCAAAAACCCAAAAGAGTCCTCCAAACTCGCAAGGATTCAACATCATGTCCGGCTATATCAGCACTTCCACGCCTGTTCTGGAAATGCTCTTGCAGCTTAGACGGCTTCATGCTAGATTTGGAAAACATAGCATCGCTGGTCATACATGAAGACTTATGAAAATCCTCATGTGTTCCTGTACAAATGAAGCCGTAACGCACATAATAATCGTTATTTTTTAGTTTATTTGGTGTGATGAAGGGATGATACATATATGGAAGCATAAAAACAGTAATGATAATCTACAACAGATAAATGTTGTGAAAGTAAAAACATAATGCTCTACAGTAAGGTGCAACGCTTAACCTTACTTAATGTATGTACGATAGAGGGAATTATTATAACTAAAAATGTAATTTAGCGTAGCAACTCGGTAACATAAATCATTAATATTGCTAACTATTTACTGCCCTAAACTAACAAAATTTATAAATTGTACAACTTGACCAATATCACTTGAACTACCAAGTGATAACAATTCAGTCATATAATTTATTTTATAGTTTACATATATATATATATATATATATATATATATATATATATATATATATATATATATATATATATATATATATATATATATATATGATTTATCGATTGTGCTAGTCAGAAGTCTTAGTATCACCCAAGGAAATGGCATTCATGTGATCACCTTAAACGAAACATTCATGTTTCTTTATTAGGAATAAATATATATCACTGACATTAAAGGCCCACTATGTACGAGTAAGAAACTTTAAACATCAGTAGGTGGAGTGCTGGAAAATTATATGTACTCTTTTATTTCCTGCAATTATCATACCTTGATTTGTGAGTCTCCAGTTATAACACTTAATTCGACGGAAGCTATACAAATACAATATTTATAAAAGTATTTGTTTATTATTGCAGTTGGATTGCGATAAGGAATCATAGCAATGAATTAAATCAGAAACGTGGTAACTTCTAAGATCTTAGAAGGGGATAAAGTGTTACACTGAATTTGAAATCCTCCTTGCCATCTATTATGAACACAAAACTACAGCATGTAGACCTCTCATCGAACTCGTCTGAATATTGTCAAATGGGTTTAGTTTGAGAACAGATCCTGTTAATTATTAAATGACAAATAATGTCATAATCAAAGGACCTTGAGAGGCACTAATAATTTACACGGTATATTATTTTCCCATATATTGCAGTAAGAGCAATTTGAAGTAACACTTAAAATTCATGTACATATGTTCATTTTCGTTTCTCTACCGATGTTCGTTGAGATTGTGAACACACAATTATGAAATGCTTCATTGCTCCCATTTCATCAATGGCACTAACCCAATCACACGGTCTGGACTGTAATTAGGCACAGATGATACAAAGTAGCAGTTCAAAGTTTTAAAATAGTGTAATACTTTAAATTGAGGTCATAGAAAATTATACAACATTAAATGTTTTAAAACGATCATTTGAAGGTATCATGCTCCAATATTATTTTCATTACGCACATATGTCTCTCAACAATAGTACGGGTATAAAATAATTGCGCACTTACACAGAACTTCCAGGACAAAATTATCAGTAAAAATAAGATGACAGTGCATTGTAGGGTGAGGACTTGAGAACCGTCCCAAGCATTGAACGAGCCCTGTGTTTTATTTGGAAATTTTAGAGACGTTCTTCACATCGCGTTGGCAATCAGCAACTGAAAAGATTCTCTCTGCCTATCACTTTCTTTCCTTGGTGAAATTCTCTTCCCTCACCAGATATGAATTATTCCGTAAAGGAAGGCGAGTAGATTTGCATACGAGACCTCGCTTTAAGAGACTCTGGGAGACAGAAGGCAAAAAGGGAATGCGAGCAGGGGAGGCCATTCTCTTGCTTATCTACTTAAAACGAGAAAAAGTTGCGTATAATGCTCTTCGTGAGGAGTTATCAGTGAGTTTTGCATTGACATACTTTTCTTTGAATGAAACTTTATACTATGAACTCGAAGCAACGCTATAGAATATCTTGCTTAACACTACACAATGTAGAATCCTAAGGAATACTAACATATTTGGATTACATTTTTTGTCTCGACACGGGTACTAGTTTACACACTAACACTAATATATTACCCTTTCATGTACACATATTAACACTGAAAGCCGGCGTGTATGTGACTCACTGTGGATTTCCATAATTTATTTTCGCAGTTTCTGCAGTGGCTTGCAAAATATTCGATGCATTCGATCAAACCATTCTACAAATTCTGATTCTCAAGTTACACGGTATCCTTCTAGCTGAAAAATAACTCAAGTATTGTCACTAAGCTATTTTATATATACTAGATCCACACGTGAAGAAACACGGTTTTTAATAAATTTTTCATTTTGATTTGCCAGTAGACGCGGGCTTTGAGAAAGAATTTCCCCATTGATGGATGTGCCTTTGGTATGCACAATACAATGCTTACAATACATGTATACCCAAAAAATTTCCTCATATCTAAATCCGAAAGAGCATCTATTATACAGGGTGGCCCATAAATAAGGTACCTTCTTAAAACTATTTTCAAGAAAATCACAATTCCGAAAACAATAACTCAATTCCAAAATCGTTGGCCTTATACTAAGTGGTAGCCAGGTTACTGGTAGAACTAATTTAAAACATTTCTTTTCGTATTATCGATTAAAAATATCAAAGCATTATGATGAATTTCATCAGAAAAAGGTCCAAAGAAAACTTCTTTTTGTAAAAATAAACCAATTGTGTATTCTGGATACCATAATGCAAGTGAAAGGGCCTTAAATTGCCACAGAAAAATAATGCAATAGAATGATTTCTTGTATTTCTTGAGCTTTATCCTTGTTGCTATCGAAGTTATTGATTAGAAGAGTGTGACACACGGACAGACGGACGGATGCGGCTCTTATTATAGTATATAATAGATACAACAAAATATTGTTTAACCCGTTAACAGTATCTGACAATTTACTAGTTTTGTATTAAATTGATACTATTTATATGAAGAAAGTTTTCACGTACATTGAAGTTCATTTTACCTCTTTCTAACGCTCATATCCGATGCACCATGAAGCTTTTTCAAATCAAGGTACTTCTTGATCTATATTTTACAGTGGGGCTGTTTTTTTTAAGGAGCTTAGAACATTTTTTCTTCTGTAAACAAGCATTTTCAGTGTTACTCCCACAAAATATTAATTTTTACTTTGTGGGACTACATCTCGGCATCATAGATTATACATGGATTCTCCAATTACTCTTCAGTAGACTTGAGTCTACCAGTAAAATTTATTTTATTGAATCGACAGGTTTTTCTCACAGGCTACAAGTTCAAACCCTAGTCAGAATCTGCATATTCGCCGTCGACACAGACTTTTTTCACTTTGAAATCAAGCATCCGAGTGTGTTTAAATACACTGTTATTTAACATTTGCGATTTTATGATACCCATTTCGTTGTTTATATTGGTAAACAATGCAATCACAAAGATTTTTGACCGTTCGTTATCCTCTACCATGCTATGCAGTGGTATCTTTGTTTACCAATCTAAGAATGTCTTCACACCTGAAAAACGCATATGAACGTCAAAGATTACTCACTGTGGTCGTATGTGATAGCACAAAAATGATTTTTAATACAATGCTAGTGAATCGAAATGAGATCCTAGAATAGCTAATGAATTTAATTTACAATAAAGGTATAATTGAATACACATGTGGAGTAGTTGTGTTGTGCTGAATTTCAATTTCAGTTCAATAACTAAAGAAGAATATGTGGTTAAGCAATATAGTCGTATAATTACAGGTTTGGTTACTGACCATATGTATTTCACCTGTCTCCTCTGAAAATTCAGGGATAAGTTGAGAATCGTGAGCGACTTTAGCCTGATAAATAATTATGATTGTCAATGCAGACTGAAAGTTTAGCTATATTAATAAACTGACATTTGTTTAAGAGATTATCCAAAGAACTGTTAAGATGTACACTTCTATAGATGCCTGTTTATTTTTTGTATTGAGTTATTTCAAGATTTCCTAAAAGTGACTTCAAAATTATTCCAAACTGAAAATTGACCATTTTTTTAAATTGTAATATAACTTCAGGCGATTTCCTCGTACTCTAATGTGTGCCTAAAAGTCAAAAACTTTTGAAGTATTATATCTGTCCTTCATCTCAGAAGCAATGTTTTCAATTGGTCCTAAAATAAATGGCTTCATGAATTTCACTTGATAGGTATGTCATCATTTGGACACACTTATACCTCAATTTTATTGTTCAGAGTTGTGGAAAAGTTTATATTGACGCGAGAATAGCACCCTGTTGTTTGCGTGAAGCCCTCTTGTCAAAAGCCTCAAGTAGTTACAAACATTTGCTTTCGCACAAAAAATCAAATTCTGCCAATTTGAATTTGTGTTGGTAGCTTATAGAATGGCATATTCTATGCTACCGATTCATCTGCCAAGCAGAAACAACCAACAGGCACAAGGAACAATTAACGTAATCATTACTCCATCATGTTGGTATCGTCCAGCAGGTTGAGACTACAATCAAAAATGTAAAATTAGAGGGAACTGGTGAATTAAAAAAGCAGGGATGGCAGCACGTTACTTTAACTATGCAGTTTCTAAATAAGAAGGATTAGGAAACGAGAAGACTACAAGGTGGACATGATATTTCATGAAAATATCTTAGGAAACGCAATTCCACAACTAGATCTACATTACTATCTCAGCGATAAGCAACAGAATTGCCAAGAAAATGTTTGCTCAGCCCTCGATTGCATTTATGCTAATAATGCTTCAACGTTGTTGGAAAAAAATGCAAAGAGCACTCGAGGTCAGGAGGTGACGGGTGGATTCTACGATACATTGTGCGTGAACCTGGCACTGCAGAAAAAACACGAGCCAGTGTTACAGTAGCAATTTCTATAGCAATTGTGGAAGTTCATGCAAGCTATATACGACCTACTCGTTTGACTCGTTTGTTGGTTGTATGCATAATTCATCAAAGTGATATTTTTAACTATATTCATTTCAGTCTGACGGAAAGTTCATTCGTAGTACACTCTTAATGTTTTAATTGATCGTTGTTTCCCTAATAATGCTTTGTATGAAGAAGTAAATTTTATTTGATTTATTGCGTATAGTTAACGTACACTGAAATATAACCATTTTTCGATTACGTAGTACTCTAACTAAGAAAAAAAGATGATCAAATTTATAATAAAAAATGACAAAAAATAATAAAAAATTGCCAAAAAGCATTTCACACGCGCAATGATAATCTATTTTCCAATTGTTAGACTCTAAATAAGATAGGCTATTGTTTTTTGTCGATCCTCAAATGTGAATAATCAAGCAAAATGCAACCTCCACGGCCTTTTAACGACTCATTGATGTTCTTTCTGTCACCAGAATTTCTGAGTTGTTTTAAACTCAGAACCTTAAAGTAACGTCAGAGTATATATTTTAAGTTTTTCTCAATCATTGAATTGCTCATCATAATAGATGTACTCTAAAAAAAACTTTAATATTCAGGAATTTCAAAATTTAATCGGGTTGTATTACATTCTGTGTGTACCAACATTTTTGGAAACGAATAGCTTCAGTATTTGTTTTCCTTTAGCTAGAGGACTCTGCGTCCCAGCGTTAACATTGCTATAGTTACTATCAAAGAAGTTTTTCTGGTTTATTTAAAAATAATATCACTGAAATTTACCAAGGTAAGACAGTACTTAAAGGTATCAGACGAAATTAAGTAAACAATAGACTTACCTTGTCTATAAAAATTGATGCTTCATTACACAGAAGCAACAAACCCTATTTAATGGAGTACGACATTGAAACATTCACATTTTATGCTGATAAAATTTTCTCCTGCGTACACTCGTGTGAACGAGCGTATTTTTTTAAAACTGCCTTTTGAAATTAAAACAAGTGGTGGCATTCTCATATTTAATGTACAAGGTACACAGAGATAATTAAAGTATACCAAACTATTGATTGAGCTGCAAAATAATTAATTTATTTGGACTAAAATAATTACACCAGAAGGAAGAGGGGCGGAACCTAGCCCACTCGAGCAACCAATCACAGAGCAGCTTTAAAAGATGCTTAGATAGAGCTGTGCTCGCAAAACAGGGCAAAAATACGCGTTCGGCAGGAAATCTAAAGACTACTGTCGAGTAGTCTACTTTAGCTGTCCCGTGCTGACGCTGATGCAGCGATGACAGAGGCGACCACGATCCAGTAGTCTACTTTACATTTTCCACGGGATAAAATACAAGTAGTCCACTAATGTTGTCCACCTTTCAATTGTGCTTGCACTCTTAAATGGATCTATACTACAAATGTTAGTTTCTCGCAAATTGATTTTTTTGTAATCCCACATTTAGCCTGAATTCACGTAGTGACAACAATGTGTGGTAAAAGTTATAACGGCCTAAATGAAATATACGATGGCATGGGACTTGGGTATGGGACTTGGGTAACAACTCAAGAATGGGCTAACCGGCTCGTTTCTATTACTTTATTGTATTTTATGTTATTTGTTTGTACATCCACATTACCAGTTGGGTTAGGTTAGATGAGGTTAGGTTGTATGAAACTTTACGATTGGAAGCATGGAAAAAGACCATGTGAGAAAGTTAGTTATTTCGAAACTAATTTTTTTTCGCAAATTGAAGAGGAAAAATCAAAGAAGAAGCACATAAAAGATGTTCAAAATTTGCCCCCATGTTTTCATTTGTCTGTGCACAAATTTGCAGCCGCAAACATAGCTGAACATTGTAAGCGTTGTGATAGTAAATAAATATTTACTATGTAGGTAAGAAAAGTTTAAAATTAAGTAATCATTTCGTGTATGGCATTGAAATCTTGCCTTGGCTAGCGTCAAATAATGATCAGATATGACGATGATAACTGGTTAATAAATTATACGAAACGTAACTATTTGAATTCCAACTAGGTTGACCATGAAATATTTTCAGACATCAATATCTAACATTGAGAAAGACTATATCATATAATGGTACTAGTGTACTTTGCCATACAAAATATATGCACATTTTAAGGAAAAATTTGTCTTATGAAAATCACTTGTCCTTGCACACAATCAGTGGCAGTCATTATTATTTAATGTGACAGAAGATATAAACTCAAACAACAATGCTGAAGTCTTTCGATAACTATCAACTATTTGTTGGATTATGAATATTTCCACTGAGGCTGGAAAAGACTACTGTTAGATAGCCCCCATGTGTGAGGGGAGCTAATCCCAATTTATCGAACACTGAACTTGAGTCAGTATCTCTAACAATGCATTGTGTAAGGTATATATTAGGTCAATGAACCTATGTGTTTGGATAGCTATTTTTTCAATTTCTTGAAATAAATCTTGAAAATTATGACAGTAAGAATATATATCTTATCATTTTCATGGTCTACCTTAATATCAAGGTCTCCATGGCATACCAAGTGTTGGTAATTTTAGTACACATGTGTTTCATGCAAAAATATATAGTCCATGACTCACAATTTTTTCTTCGCAAACCGAATATCGTTAAAACCTAATTCAACATTGGGCAAAAGTAATTTGTCAAAACTAAAAACCATTTATCAATATTTGTTTCCATGACGGTTGTTTTTAATTAAACTTTAACTCCTCCAATAATTATGTGTGACATTCCAGTTAGAGGACTTTACTCAAGTTACAGGAAAAATTGTGAAGTGTCACAATGCCAAATCTGTAGGTTATAATTTGGAAATATGGAGTATTGATGCTAATTGACATCATTTATTGTACGAGTATAACCAAACACAAATCATACCATTTGCTAATGTAATTTGAGATATAGTCCATAATTTTTGCTCAAATTAATAGAAAATAAGTAAATATAAATCTTTAGGCATTGACTACGAAAATATTTACGTATTGTCCTGACATATAATATTCCTATACGTTGCGTGTTGAAATTTTTTTATAAAAAAGTGAATAAAGGTTTATTCAACTGTTGAAAGGTTTATTCATTCAGTAAAACGCTACTGTCTTGGCATCTTTCCAGTCTTCCTGGAATTTACGTTTTTCAAACAGCGTCACCTTTAGGTGTTTTCCCAGAAGATCTGTGTCCAGCGATTTGCCGACTTCCTTCAACGTCGACTTGCTGTCTAGCTCATCAATAGTTGTCAGGTCTTCTATTGCGTGCATGGCTCCTGTATTGGCAAAGTTTTGCACACTGAATAGTTCTGCTAAGAGTTCTTTTCAGCATTTGTTCACCTTCAAGCGATCATTGATGATCTCACCATAGGCTGACTTCAGAGGAACTGCTTTCATGTGCTTGGGTCCGACTATTTTCTTGATTACCTCATACATGTCTTTGATGCTTTTAACGCTTGCAGCGTGCTGTATACTGGAGCACAGTTGAAGGTGGTATTCGTTGGTGCAAGGCCTCACTACCTTTTGTAATGGACTTCGTGCAGCACTACTAAGTGCCTGAAGGTTCGTACTTTTATCTCTTGTTGCAGAATCTTATTTGTATCATTTTAAAATACGAGTGTTACGGATCTTAGGATGAGTTTTGTTGGTGTCTTCAGGCGTTACGGAAATCATATACGATAGAGGTTGACCGGTAAGCTTCTACCTTATTTTCCGTATATAAAGAATCAGATGTATGATTAAATGGATCTTTATAACTTATGGAAAGTGATTTTGTCAAACGGACAGTTTTGCCGGAAAACAGGATACAACTCATGATTCAAAATAGAATAGGACATACATGACAACAGAAACAAGCCGATTGTTCCATTCTTGGGTAGCTATCCAAGTTTCATACCGTCAAAATGTGAGGCATCAATCACGTACAGGCACTTTAATTACGCTCATGCACCATATGTAAAGAAATAATAGAGATGGAGAAGTTGCGGTTATACACATAGTTTTACATTTTTGCGTAATATTTACCTGTATCACACTACGCATGAATTAAACGACTCATGGGACACAATAGTTACATGAGTCGTGGTAGACTGTTATTGCCTGACTTGTGACACACAATTATTACAGGACTCACGACCCACAATTCTTACAGAACTTGCATTATACAACTTTCATGACTCGCTGTACACTGACTCGTTGAACACAGTGAGTAGGGCTTGGTATACGGTGATATGACTTATGCTACACACAAACTATGAAGCACATGGTATGCAATAATATAGTAAGCACAATAAAATAATCTCTTGCTCGTGGTGTAACACTAATAATTGCATATGTTGCAGCATACAAAATTTACGTCACTTGTTATTTCAATAACTATATGGCTTCTAGAACGCATGACTTACATAACGCATGGTGTAAAATAATGGTATATATACTGATTCATAAAATTCTATTCAAGACATGTTGCAATAACTATAACTCTCTGTTCACAATCGTTATGTGTCTCGAGGTACAAATTCATTCAAGGACTTGCATGATATAACATTTTTTGACCAGTAATGCACAATAAGTGTGTGCTCGTTTGATTCAATAATATATCGGAACTCAGATTATACCTCGAATCAGTACTTCTTTGTACTGCCGAAGGGATTCCTAAAAAAATATATGTCATCGTGTTTTTTGAACGTATCTACGCCGAAAGAAACAATATTCACGACCACTGGTTTCAGGCATTGATACATATACGTAAAAAATTAGAGCGAGGGGCTCTCTGAAATTGTCGTCAGTTTTTTCTGTCATGCAGGTCATCGTCACTGTCGCAGAGCCTTTACAGAATAATATTGTTTACTTCAAGCTATTAAAAGATGTGTACGTCTCGATAAGTAATATTTACTGCTTTCTTTTTGCTAGAGAGATGAGTTCAAGCGTTGAAGACGCCTTTCGTAGCACATTATGAAATTCTGGAATGATTTTAGTTGTTTTATGCTCAATTATATCAATTTTGTTAATGTCACGCCATGTGGTAGGGGACATGAGTTGCCTTGCATATTCCAGGTGTGGCCAGACTAGCGATTTATATAGCAGTAACATTGCATTTTTTTATTTGAATTCAATATTTCTTGCCATGAAAAACAGATTCTACTTGGATATCGTAATCTTTTGTCTACGCGCTTGGCAGGCTCGATAATTTTTAGTGAAAATTACGCCAATGTTTATTTGTTATTCTACGATTTCAATACGTGTGTCGTTCAGTTCATCGTGCGTCGGAAACGCCGGTTATTAGCGGCGCATGCAACACTGAACATATTTCAATATTGGAGCTTAACTGGTAAGTATCGGTCCATTGAAGTAGACGGTTGAGATCTGACTGAGTAATTATTATCTCATTCAGTAAACAATGTTTTTGCATTGTTCCGTGTCACTTTGATATATTGAATTTACTGATGATTTCGATGTCAATGTCGTTAATGTCAATAGATGATGAAGAAAAACGAGCCTAAAACGCTCCCCTTAGGGGCCCTTGATGTTACATTGCTTGATCATGAGTAGTCACTCGTTGAGAGCGACTAGTGAGCCTGCTGCGTTTTCATCGAGAGTAGTTGCCTTGTATTTCATGAAGTTTCGTTTTACCTATCGGGATTTCAATGAAAAACTTTATTGCATGCCGTTTGAAAGTCGAAGTATACATGGATCACTGTGTTTCATTTTATTGCTGTTTATGCTGTTGACTCCTCAAAGGAAGTCTATGTAGTTCGTGATGGAATAACGTTTTTTCCTATATCTGTTTTAAGTGGGAAAAATCAGGTTTAGGTCTTAGATGTATTTTGTTATACGGACTATGAATAATATTTCTTTTGTTTCAATGCTCTCACATACCAAGCTTATCAGAAAAGAGGCAGTGGAAGATTATTTGATATTTTTTATGATAATAGAAGTGACATTCGCTTGCTTCCATTCTCCATAAAAATCCCAGTTTTGAGCTATCCGTTCATGATGTTCGCTTCAAGTTGGCTTATTACTTTGGTTTTTTATTCGGATATTCGAACCAAGTTGTTGGGTCTGAGAGATTTATAAGGGTTTAAATACCTGAGTTGTTTATCTACCTCTTTTAAAATGTATGTAGGGTAGTGTGGGGGCAAGTCGGACATGGAAGCGACCCGTACAGTCGCGATTGACAAAAAACAAATGGCGGTATGATGACGTCACGCACGCTGAGGATGAAGAAGATCCATCCA
>VCRD01003923.1:0-50450 GCA_006783055.1 Trinorchestia longiramus
CCCTGGGAAGCTGCTTCGGCGCGTCCTCTTCCACCACGACAATGCACCCGCGCACGGCGCTCGGCAGACCAGAGCTGTGCTACGCTAATTTCGATGGGAAATCATTCGACATCCACCTTATAGCCCCGACTTAGCCCCATCCGACTTCTTTTTATTTCCAAACCTGAAAAAGTCATTGAAAGGTACCCAGTTTCCATCAATTGAAGCAGTAAAAAGAGCTGCCATGACATGGTTCAAATCGCATGACTCTCAGTTTTACACAGATGGACTTACAGGCTGGTATCAGCGTTTGCAGAAATGTATTGACCTAGATGGAGCATATGTTGAAAAATAAACATTATGACTTTGACCGTTTTTTCAAACTGTCATTTTTCCACGAACTTTTTGAAGCCCCCTCTTATATAGGGTTTCATAAAACTGTAGTAGAGTCCGTTAGCACTAGGTGACCAAACAAACACAGTTATATTTTTTTGTAAATATTCTTCTTTGGATTGCGTTCTGGCACATCGTCTCTATCCAACCACCGTGCTGAACGGTTGGTATTGTAGGAAAGAATCCATTTTCAATCATAGGTAACAATTCGATACAGAAATTTGGCTAACGCCCTCCAAATGTGGTGTATAACTAAATGGTAATTTTATTCTTAACGACCTGATAAAAAGTTCAATTTTCATTTCGCAGGGCAATATCCTGGACTGTAATTCATTTAACTAAAATCAAGCCGTCACTGATTAATTAGAAAGCATTCCTATGACTGATACATTTCCAGATTTCATATCATGAAACTACGATAAGAGTTTAATTTCAAAACGATTGGCATTGTTTTCTTTTTTTTAAATATCACAATCTTTTTGATGAAATATTGAGTATGCAAAAAACTTCAATTCCTGGTGTACTGAATTTGCTAGAATTTCTCTGGACATATAGCTTAGTAAATAGGAGAGACGCAGGCTCGAAATTTCTACCTTCAAACGCGGTAGAAAATCAAGCCATAGTCGAAAGAAAACATATTACTTGGTAATAATTTTATTGTATAGGCAGTGATGGGTCGAGATTAGGCACGTATTATCTTATTAAAGGAATATATTCTGTAAATACTCCACACGCTAGCAACAAAACTTAAGAATGCGTTAATGTTACAGTAGTTGTAGAAACATTAACAAAGTTAACGGAGGTAAATTTACACAATACAATATACTAAAAAGAAGGAGAGAATAGTAAATCAACATTTATTTTTTCTTATTTCTTAATTCTGTAACCATTCTTATCAGTCAGTGGTATTTGTTTGCAGGGATCAAGTGTTAAGCAATGAGCCAATTTTTGACCATCTATTAGTTTCAAATTCAATTTTATTTTCAAGCAATGATTTCCTAGACGATCATCCTCTAAACGATCATCCTGCAGACAATGATCCGCAAGACAATCATTCCTTAGAGTCTCGAAAATGATACATGCACCAAGCATAAAATCTAAGAACACCGCTTTCATAAGATTGTAAATCTCTTGTCACGTACGATTCCCTGAATATTAATTTATCCTTAGCGTCATTCTTATAAGCAATTCATTTTTTGCAACAACCATGGATTTTCCTCCAAAACAGTAAGCACAAAATGACAAGTAGATGTTGAAAAGGCCTACACATACTTGCAATTTTCTTATAACCAGCTCTCGTCAGCTAATATAAAAAAAAAAGAAGTCGTACAATTTTTTTTACAAGTAAGACGGGTGCTTCGCTTCGCTGACGTATTTTGAAAAACACAGAAAATATATTAGCGCTGACTTAAACGAAGGGTTTCAATTTTGGGAAGTGATTTTAATTTTGCGCTACCAACTTCAGGAAATAAAATTCAACGGCAGACTCTTAAACCTCAGAATCCGAACAGGAAACCGTTGAACCAGAGATTGTAGCTCATTTACGGCGGAACTGGACATGAATGATATATGTCTTTACAAGCTTCGCCGGACTTAGCTTTAGGTCAAAACAGAGTGTTAAAAAATATGAGGTATCCAATCAACAGCTAACTTGATTTCTAGAATCGAATTGAGAGACTTGAAATTCGTGTGGCGCTCATCGGGTGGAAATTTTTGTTTCACTCGTTAGCTTTGCTTGAATGTTCAATCTTGGAATCTGAGTTCATGTTTAAAATTGGACGAACGTACAACTTAGATTCTGTATGACTGATAAAGACCGGAAGGTCAGCATCAGAATGTAAAAAGAAAACAGCCCACGTCCTCTTCCGGTAGAATCAAAGAACGAGGACCCATTTCCCCTTCCGTCACGACTGGAATCATGGATCATTTTTTATTCACAGACACTGACACAATCCGACCTAATTTTTACCATATTAAATAAGACCAGACTTAGAAACACTCGTACAACGTTGCTATTCTTATAAAACAGTTGCAATCCAGTAGTAGGTCAGTAGAATTATCCAGAACCTAATGAAGACATTGGCAGATTATATACTGTACAAGGAAAGAATGCATCAGTTGAATTCAGTGATCAAATGTGAAGGAATTTGCCGAAATTCCAAGCATAACATTTCATCACTACAGCACTGAAAGTAGATGTTATCTGGAGCAAGTTTGCAAGTCCCTGCCACCAGTGACGTTATCGAAACGTAACGTGGGTGCCCCAGCATGCAGGCTCACGTCTCTGATACACCCATTGAAGGAAGATAGGAATAGGCCCTCTGTAGCTGTCGCCACAGCTACGTCTCCCAAGCCTCCTGAAGATGAAAAAGGAGCATCAACAGTCTAACCTTAAATTTATTATCTATCATCAATGCTCAGAATGTTCCTCAGTTTCTAAAATTAAAAAAAGAAAGCTGTATCAAATATGCAAAGAATATGCAATAAAAATATTTGTTCATAGCTATCGACACAAGTCTCTTGTTTGCTCTTGATAATAGGATTTACGTTTGCGATTTTCAAGGATTTGATAAAACTCCAGACTTTAACTGAAGATGTACTCGTGTATGTTGCTCTTGATTTTCATTTATTGTACAGATGCAGTTGAACATTTCTGGATTATTCCTCGGAGCCAATATAACATTTAGGTGAAGAAACTTCTTCTAATCGCCACCTGCATTTCTGCCCATGCTTCAGAAAGAAAATAATTAAATTGGCATGAATAACTTCTTTCGAAGAGCCAAGTTACAGCGTCCACGAGTGTATTCACTGGATATCGCAAGAGATATCTTTCGACCTGAGGACGGAGTTAGAACATGTATTTCTATACGAGTTGAGATCAGCTTTGTAAAAGTTGACGGACAAGTAACAAATATGTATTATAAAAATATACAAATATTTATGGCAGCATGCAATACGCCTGACTTTTACATATTATATGATTTTCCATATGATTCAAGATCTTTACTTATGCTTGGGTATTATGCTATTGTAAAAACGTGCTTTTTATGATATGTATACGTCGTTCATGCCACTTTTAAGATCAGTGTAAGAAATTACGGCTTCTTTAAATTTAGTTTCATTTGAGATGTAACTCTTATTTACTGTCGTACTTGTTGGGGAGGGCAATGATGGTTTTGAGTAAGCATTTGTTACTATTTTTTAATATCTTAACATTCTTATTCTCTTTTCTCTTATAAGCAATTTATTCTCTCCCTTTACAAGCAATTCATAGTTACAACTCGTAGCTTGAGTGGTGATTTTGAGAGTAATTCAGAGTAATATGTACTGTATTAACCCTCTCTTTTTTCCTCAATCCAAAGATAAACAGATTTAATATCTCACCTATATGAACAGTGGCTGGTCCATCTCTTCTGGAGAAATTGACAGGCCCTGTGGCCTTAGACATGCGCCCGTCTACGTACAGAGACAGGGAAGGTCCGTCTCTTGCCACCACGACGCTGTGCCAACGTCCATCGTCCACACGCGCTGTTGCAACAAGAGATGCAACAAAATCATTAAAATCCCTTTGGTCTAACAAATAAATTGGTGTTACAACTGATACAGGACTAATTGAATTGATTGGACTCGTTGATGTTCGAATACTGAAGATGATTGTGTTAAGTTACAAAATTAGACGAGAATATCAACGAAATTTTTTGACAAACACTTGTTGAGTGATGAATAAGAGTAATAAGGTAATGGACTCGAATCTGAGTGTCAGTGAATTCATTGGCACACTAGTGTTTGATTTTGGTCCGCTGCCTTGCGTTGCTATTCTGAAACTTAATTGAGGAAATTACGCACTATTCTTTTTCGTTCTGTGATAACGATTAGAACTTCTGTGTGGAGTACCTGTACATCTGCATGGGGAATACGCTTAGAAGCTCTGCTACGCAAGCTGCAGATGTTATGTTTGTCTTCTATGCATAAACCATACAAAAATCTCAGTTTCACTTTTAATCCCTGATCCTTACATTCTTAAAAGTGGATACTATTTAAAAAATAGTAAGGCAAATCCCTTATAACTCGATACATTTTTCTCAAAAGGATTGTGTCTTGAAAGAAGACGGTACATTACCGTTTTCGTTATTAATTGGTCCTAAATTATTGATAGTTGTCATGACCAAAGTGATGCAAGTGAACCTGACGCAGACTACTTGACTGGAAAATTTTCTAATGATATATTATTACACTGAAATATAAAAGATCTTCTAACCAAAAGCTAAAACATTCCGTGTTGCTTTATAGTGAACAAACGTTAGTTACAACTGAGAGAACTGGCAGCTCGATGCCTTTGATTTGCAAGAAATTTGAAGTTTGTTCGATGTTCCTGCTGGAGCTGCCGGAAATTGTATTAGTTAACGAAACACAAAAACGTGTTACATACGGTGAATCAAATAGGTCATGTTTATAACTAAGATTACATCATATTTGAGCGTTTCTTTATGCTTTACTGCGTTTACAAATAGAAATAACGTTCGAAACAAATCAATATCACGGTAAATAACAACTAAATTCATAAAAATACAAAAAAGAGTTAAAATACATGTACTTTCCTTGCATTTCTTTTGACACGTCATGTTAAGGCATACTTGCAAAATATAAAACCATACGAAATAAATTTATAGATTTTAATTTCCTGATTTCGTTTCCACCAGCACATCATGCTACTTCTGTAATTTATGTTAGGTTCTGTAATTTTTTCAGATCCTTCTAGTGACTATGCGTACAAAGTGAAGTTTTACACCAATCAGGCAATCGGAGGCAACGTGTTAACTTTGTTAGGTGACCTTCAGAAGTGAGAAGGCTGGGCCGGCCTCCCCCCAACGTCCACGCCACTCTGATGACCCCCGCGAACACCCCCACCCCCACCCAGTCCTGCCCTCTCCCGCCGCCCACCTGCAGGGCAAATATGAACACAATCATGTAAGCACACATATTCCGTAAATCGTATCAAGTAGAGTATATAATACAAAAATCGTGAACACTAAATATACAAAACTCCTACTGGGATACCAATTAGCTTCAAAATATAAAGAATTAAAAAAAACAACGAAGGATATACGAAATTTATTCTTGTACTACATCTAGTTCCCTTAAAAATTATCCATAGAACTTTTTCACGTCTTAAAAGTTATTTAGAAGAGGATGATCAATGTAAAACGTTTACTTGCAGAAATATAATTAACAATTTGGTTCCGTTTTCCTGATAAAAAATGAACAAAAAATCGCCACATGAATGAAAGGTACATGACGTACAGTTGTAAAATATTGAACATTTCTGAAGTTAATTGTAATATTTTCACAGAATATCAAACTTGAGTAACACACAAAATTTGAAATTATACAACAATACATAATAGTTATAGTCTGAAAAAATTCCTTCAGCAACTTTTATCTGATAAGTAGACAAAAATTAAATAAAAATCCTCATCTGTGTATTAGCCAACACCCTCCTATGAAAAGCTTTGTTACTCTCAAGTATGCTAAAAGGAAATACAAATAACTGAATCACTTATCAACCAAACCCATAATAAAATACGACCCAGTGACTACGGCAAGCTCCATCAAGCAATCAACATAGTTTAGATCCAAAGCAACAGTCTGAAATTGTGTGAGCCATTGAAGGAGCTCCCGAGTTACCACCACTGAGAAAAGGGCAAAACATTCGTGCGACTATACATGGACAATACACGCAAAAACCTGCATTACTGACCGGACCACGCCAGATGAGAAGGCCGTGACCGGTAGAGGTGCTCATGTTGAGGGCGATGTGGTCCCTGCGGGTGTCCGGGGGTCCGTTGGTGGGGCCCTCGCTCTGCCTGGCGTAGCTCTGGCTCCTAAACTGCGCTGACACTTGCCCTCGTGATCCTACGAGCCAATAAAAGTTGAGCTACTAACTGCACTGCATGCCAGCCCTACGCATCCAAAGACATCTTGTATAACACAAATGCTGACTAAACATAAGATTTTTGTAGTCGTGTTTAGAATTTCATTTCCTCAAATTCATCAAAATAGATACAGCATTCAACGTGTCAACATTTTATAAACTTGTAATCATGACAGAAGGCAGAACATGGTATGACAACAAAGTTTTTTTGAGAACACAAGGTAATTAAATACTGGTAGTGAACACCGTGGACTATTGCTGCTTCATATGTGCATATATCTGTGATTGGAACGTTCACATCTTATCTAACTCAATACTTATCAGAACTATTTTTCCTCTGGCGACTTTATGGATTGTGTGGTATACAGGTCTGAAAAAACGTTAAAAAGGCTACTTCTGATAACATTGTTCACATTATCGAAAAAATGAAAGGTAAATAATGCCAAATTAAACAGAGTAGGTAGACATATTATAGAAATATCAAATAGGGAAATGTGCGGGTGAGTATTATATTTTCCCTAAATGCTTTACAGTATTTTGCTAGCTGAACGCTTCCCAGATATCATCGCACAAATGCAAGATGGGTCATAGAATATAACAATTATGAATATTTATTTGGAACATATTCTTACTGGTTTGACAGTGATCTCCAATTCGACCAGGGGTACAGAGACAACGATACTCAAGATTTTCCTGCTTGCTGCTGCTTCTCGTTCTTCTCTTAACGGTCACTGGAGCTCTTGAGACGTCGGTTAAGCTTGTGATGCTGTCAGGCAGCGCGCGTATTGTTTTGCCTTCATGTTCTGACGACGATAGTCTCTTCAGTGTATGATTTTCATGTACATACGTCGAGAACGAATGATGCTCGTTTGATACTGTCTGCCACGGGGTGCCACTAGTGACTGCTGGAGCTCTAGTGTCGCGCTTGTTCCTCCCACTGGGGGTGAGGGGCACACACGTGCCGCCATGCAGGCATGGGCCCAACGAACACGACGCCTGCACCTCACAGCGACTGCCACCAAACGACTGCAGAGGGACAAAGAAGGCCATTACTTAATTTAACACAGAAAAAATTCTTTCTTTATGGTCCAGGCTTTGATATATTTGTACTACTGAATGGGGTTATTAAAAGCTCAATTAGTCCGCCCTGCAAGAAATAACTTAAAAAAGTCAACGTTAGGAAATTAACGCACAAACAAACTTTCGAGTGCTGTTTGTGTATCTTAATAAAACATAAAATGCATTCTTTTGGAAAAATAATACCATCTTAACATACCTGAAGAGCAAATGAGTTAAAATAAAATGAATTGAGGTTATCAGCAACACAATGCATCAAAATAGGAAACCTATTCAACTGCTCCAGCTTTAATGGTGAGGCTAGGAAAACAAGCAGCAGAATGGAGGTCAGAAGTAGCACATAACACACAAAAACAGCAGACTGAACATATCAACACCGTACGTTCAAGTTATTTCTGTAGTGCATAAACAGTAAACTTAGAGAAGTTAGCACCGTACGTTCATTTTATCTCTGGGGTCCACAACCAGCCGACTTTCGGGTATTAACCCTCTACCGCCGTATGGCACTCACGGGGAACATCCGAAAAAATGATAATTATGTTAAAATTATATTATATGTGAGCAATATGAGGTTGCTACTAGGTTTAAACGCGGCGGCATCATACAGCGTCGTTATTTTGGCTGCCTGGCTCTCAGTGTGCTTCATTGCATCAGTGTACAGACGGTCTTTGTGAGCTTAAACGTAGAAACTAGAAAAATAAATTCGTCGCTAAAGGGTTAACACTACATATATGAATGGTTATATAAGGAGTCAACATTTGCAGTTTACAGCCAGCGGACTTAGACATTTGCACCTTGCGCTTTTGGCTTTCACTGGCCTACAGACTACAGTTTACAGCAATGTTGAATTCTTTAGCTCTGTTTATCTAATAGAAACTCGAGAGAGTAAAATACTTGAGAGCATTCCAAACTGTTACTGGATCAAAAAATATCGACTAATTCACGGACGTTGGAACTTTCATCGCTGGAAACATAATCCAGGAAATGGTGTGCTTTAAAATAGGTTCAAATTAGAAATAAAGGAATATTATGAACCATATGAGGCAGTGAAACCTCGAGTAAAAATAAAGAATTGGAGTGCTATGACGTTGTACGGATAAATCAGCGCAATTATTATGAACCAATATGTACTTATGGGGTTGCGTTCTACGGTAGGAAAAAATGCAAGATGAAAACCAAGAGCAACTGCTTTAGCAATGGAAGAATTTGACCTGTGTTTGAGCACCTACTTCTATATATGTAGGTATAGTAAGATTTACAATACATTATAGTCGACATTATTCACTTGGACATCAAAAGTTTTCAAGAAAACATAATTTGGTTACGATAGAAAAATCAGAAACTGAGTCTCACTGGAGGGCAATCGCAGGCTATGAAAGTTTGTTGCTTGCGGAAATCTCGCATTCCATGACTGTCATATGTTGATCCTTGACTTCCAGCCTTTGCTTCCGATGGATGAAGCTGGTCTTCTGATTGACTCGAGTTTCGAATATAAACTCGACAACTCCCGCCGTTGGCGCAGGTGGAGGAGCTACACACGAGGGCAGTTGGGTCTTCACAGGCCACTAAGCCCTGTCCTCTCACCACGCCCATTGGGCCACCTTGGTGATGCAGTTCATAAAGTGCCCCATTCACGATCACCTGGCGATAGAAATTAGAAGATGGTAACTGGTTTGTCTTTGTCTAATCAAGCCCTCAGTGTATTACTGAATATCATCGAGTCAACACATCTAGTGCTAGTCAACCAGAATTTCAAATGAGCAATAAAATACAGTCATTTTTCTAGCAGAAATAACTCTTTTCTTCGCACACAGAAAACTATCATTAACTGCTAGCTTCAAGTGCAGTAGAACATGCTAGCTGCTTGTGCCGTATTTTCTTCTTTATGAATGTACAAAGAGAGCTGTAACGATAAGATACAAATACACTGTACTGAAATTCTCGTCAGGGTTGTGGAAAAATTCATACCAGTAGCGTACCAATCACACTTCTTAAATATTCAGATCTCAAGACTGAAGAACTATTTGCTACCCAGGTCATATTCAGATCAGCCGTTTTCTGTTTTATACAATATGCCTCTCTCATCATAAGTTCTAGGTAAAAATTATAATTTTTTTAAGTAATTGCACCCAATCAAAGTTGAATTTAACGGTTCAAAGAAGGATATTCTTCACAACTGCGAGAAGCTTCTCAATCCAATCTGAAGAGTCTGAGAAGGTCAAGTGGGTGGCAGGTTTAATTTCCACGATAGCACACAAATGCAAGTTATTTCAATATTACATATGGAATAAAATCATAAAGAAGTCACCGTAGTAGATTCTTGGACGATACATGTAAATACAGCTATATTATTGCTGAGAAATAAAATAGTCAGGAGGAATCAAAATCAAGGAAAAGAAAATGGAAGTGGTACAGTCGGAGTGAAACTAGAAAATGCATGAGTAAAATAAAGACGTTCTCAAACAGGACTACTATATGCATGCGTATGTTCAAACAGACACATACTCGTAACTTGATAACTATCACCAAACGGTACATAGCTTCATAGCTCACTTTTTGTGTTCGATGGGTGTAAAAGAATTACAATGCAAAAGATAAATCAAAACTCAAATCACTTTTTTATTATTGACGTACATAGAAACTGTTTTAATTATGAGAAATTCCTATGCTTGTATGAAGAATGGGAAAGAGGAAGATGAACTGATGTAATACACAAGCAATTAACTGCATTTATAAGATTTTTAGAACACTTCTGTATAATTAGCCGTAACAAAACTCATTATTTAAATATGAATTTATTTGTTTGATATTCGACTTCAAGTGTTCAATTAATTAGACATGACACTCAACAGGCAAACCTGCTCATCAAATACAACTCAGAATTGCGGAAATTTTACTGTATTTTAAGTTATTACAAAACATTCGTTAGTTACCTAATTCGAATATTCATGTGACCAAACAATATTCTTTTTCTACTGTTCCATCCTCACCTCTCCTATACAACCACGGTAAGGCTGGCGAGCTGGCGGAGGGCCCACTGCGTCAGGGATGTACGTCATCTCAGGGACACCACCTAGACCACGGCGGGAGTGCGACCATTGCTATCTTTAATCACTCAGTCGTTCATCAAGTAGCATGTAGCACACAATACAGGTAGCATGCACCACCCCATACAGGTAGCTTGCACCACACCATACAGGTAGCATTCACCACACCATACAGGTAGCATGCACCACCCCATACAGGTAGCATGCACCACACCATACAGGTAGCTTGCACCACCCCATACAGGTAGCTTGCACCACACCATACAGGTAGCTTGCACCACCCCATACAGGTAGCTTGCACCACCCCATACAGGTAGCATGCACCACACCATACAGGCAGCATGCACCTGTATAACATCTTTAAAACTCTACAACGGTTACGACAGAACATATGCTTGTGCCTGTCCCATATTGTGATGAAAACAGTCGTGACACTTCTTTCTCGACGTCTATCTTTCTTCGTCTGAGACGGCCATCACAAGGCGAACTGAACAATAAACATTTTTCCTTCCCGCAATCTTAGGTACAAATTCTAAGGAATTAGATTGTTGTACTTATGGCTATGAGGAAAACTCTCTTCGTATAGATAACTATATAGCATTAGTTACTTTTAGCTAACTGCCATTAGCATTAGTGTTAGTATTGATACAGTATACAAGTAGAACTGCTTATCATGAGTATTTTTTGCTTATCGAATCATCACCTAGAACAAAATTTGTTAAATTTCCTATTATCTGCGTACAAGGCTAGAACTCTAATTCTGAAAGAGAGTTGGAGGCTTTATCTATCAAATACTAAAATACTTAATACAACTTGCATTTCTCCTGGCTCTTATAAAATGGCCAAAAAACTCTAGAAACTTTGACCACGTTTGTGATACGTTAATGAAAATGAGATGTTAAACTCACCAATAAATATTTCATCACCTACATCCATGTAGGCATCAGCGTTGCTATGCCCTCTTTTAGCTCTTCGAACTCTCGCGGTTTGTGAGGTCGAACTATTGACGATATTGTCAGTGGAAAATCTTCCCTGGTCTGTAATCCATGGTGGTGTAATATCATCGTCGGATCGCAAAATCTGCCCGCCATAAATGAGATCGGCCTGCGTGCCCTTCCTCCTGAAGGTCACCGTACTCCACTCATTGATCGGCACCTTCTTCCCGGACTGCACCAGGCCGCTGCTGCCAGCTTGACCTGAGAGGTAAATAAGAAGTAAATTTATTTTTAACCTTAAAGGAAAGTATGGCGCACTGAAGTAAATGTTTATGTTACACAAACATTGAACACGTCTGATTACAATGACTTGATAATTAGAAAAATGTCTAAATTAGGTCGTACTGTCATCGGTGCATACGTAATATCAAGTGATACTATTTGACATGCATTTATTTTACGAATATGACATCTGTCTTTGCTCTGAGACGCGTATAGTTGGGCTGTTCTGTCGAGTTATTTGATCACTTTCCTTGTTAGTGTTTTACGTTGAGCATAGAAGTCTATATCGTCGACGCGTACGTCAATCAAAGGTGAAAATTTAGTATATTTGATTCAATGGACTAAAACTACACTTACTGAGTTTGTAAGAGAGGGTAAGGCTTCCGTTGTTGAGGGTGAGTGCCATGTAGTCCCCCACGGCGTTTCTCTTGGTCCGCCCCGTGTTGCGGTCCCTCACCACGGTTGTTGGTCCTGAAGTGTAGAAGATGAGTCCTGACTCAGAGGAGGGCTTGAAGGCGATAGAGGCGTGGCATACGCGCCGCAGGGAGCCCACTGGCGCGACTGTTAGATACGATCGCCGTCCCCTGAACTTCGGAGTCGCCGACTGGCTGACTTCTGCAAAAATGTTATTGTGCGTTTTGCGCTTAAATTATTTGCATAAATATTTATAACACAGTGAGAGGTCGAAAAAAGTTGTTCAATCATAACATTGGAAAAACAAATTGGAGAATTATGGTGCCTTAGATTTTAGCGATCCTTTTAAGTAAATTCACTCCACTGAATAACATGAGTTCAAATTTTTTTGTGGCAGTCGTAGCTTTTGATCTTGTCACTTATCATTAAATGGTCCCATAAAAAATAACAAATTTGTATTTATTTCATTTCACCAAATTAGTGTTTTAGCATATTTTCTTAAAGTCACTCTTTTAATTTTTTTATGTTTAATTCTTGTTATTACTTGCAGATAACAAAATATCTTTGTTTAGAAAAAGCGTTTGAATGATTAAACGTTTTTACCACATTTTTTGTGAATACACATTCAAAGACAAGAAAAAATTCATATATGATCTGTTGAAGAACATACTAGTACATTTTTAAAACGTCACTATTCCTTGAATGAAATATGCTTTTCAAAGTTTAAAACATCAATCATCAGAGAAAAAGTCTCACCAACATCGCAGAAACGACCCGTTTTACCGAAGGGGCAGATGCACTCAAATTCGCCCTTGTAAGTCGCAGAGAGAACACAAGATGAGCCAGGGGCGCAGAAGGCGTCGTCTGCAGAATGACCCGGGCAGACATGACTTGGAGTACTGCAAAGAGGGCCTTTGTACCCCACTGGACACATACACCTGATCAGAAAATGAAACAGAAAGTCAAAAATTACTTTTCACTGTCTTGTGTATTGCCATGGTTTCAATCTGTGTGCGAAATTGTACCAAAACCTCGAAAATACATCTCACCGTCATGCAGGTTACAGTAAAACATGTGTCCTCACCAGTACGTGGCTCCCATGTCGACACAAGTAGCACCATTTTGGCATAAATGGTCAGCACATGCGTCAGCAGCGCACTGTGCCACGTTCCTCGACGCCACAAGCTGAGGCTTAAACCAGCGCTTCTCCAGCGTCTCACGGACGCTTGTTCTTGTGAAGGACTTTGGTCCCTGGTGTGGTCCTTGACTTTTTGGTGGAATGTAGAAATGCGGTTGTTGCGAAACCCGGATGTCATATACACACCCGTGAAAACCCTCTAACCTCCACAGGTCAGCAGGAAGCTTATGGAACTCCCAAGATTCGTGTCCACCTGGCGTGTAAGAAATCCAAATATAATAAAATAGAATAGAATATGCCGACAAAAACGAGCCGTTAGATCTATTTTTTGAGTTGCTACCCAAGTCCCATGCCGTCCAACACAAATATATTAATCACACACAGACATTTCAGTCACGCGCACGCACGTTAATCAAGCACCAGCATTTCAATCACGCACACGCACAACAATCAAACGCAGGCTCCAGGGAATATAGGGTCGTTGACTCCACAGTAGTTAGGCATAAAAAATTGGTAGAATAGTCAGAATTCGTCCTAATGTCTTGCGTAACAGGAGACCTTAAGGCAATACTGAAGGAGACAAGAATAATTGTTGGTTCGTAACTTGATCACTGAGTCAGTTTTGAAGCCTCAGCTTGAAAATACTTTTAGGTTTCTAGCCCTCTTAATGAACTCAATGTTGCATGTACTCAGTCCTACCAATGAACATTATGTTGTCAGTGTCCAGGGAAGAGAGGTACCCCGGCGCTCTCCCTGTCACATTGGCCTGCGCGTCCAGCGCCATCCAGGCTTCCTTGCCCCGCCTGCCCACTAGCACTGAGTGGGTGTGCAAGCTCGCATCCACAGGTCTCGGCGACACCACCCGACGGGGGCCTGTACACCAGGTCACGTCATGCATGTAAGTCAGTATTTTGACGGTAATAAAAAAAAATCTCATGCATTTAAGATTAAGTAACGGTGGTACCCTTACAGACAAAGACAGGCACCTGACCTCAGAGACGTAAGTTTCATCTGTCGAAGAAAATGGTGGTCTGATGTTGAAAGAGAAGATTCTAGTTTTGAAGTAATTCAATGTCAGAAATTCTAATTCATGAACATTGTATAACATTTATTGAATTTAACTTGAATATCACGTAGATTTTACAAATGTCTTTGTATGAAAGTAGCAGTTCAAATTTTTTCAAGAGAACAATGAATGCTGTCAAACCGATTGCTGTAAATATTCGAGAACAAGTCGATCGTTATCAACAATAGGAACAAGTTATACGAGTATATAAAAATTACAGCGTCATGCAAGAATTACATAAAAAAGCATAAAAGCTAAGGATCATGGATACTACCCGTCAGAAGATTCCCTAGTACGAAGTTTAATTGTTCCCGGTACGAAAACTTCCACATACTTTGTCTCTTCAATTGAGAGTAACGAATAAAATTCACTTAAATCTGTACATACAGGACAGTGCAGTCATCCAAAACAATCGACAGAAAACTGCAATGTCATCCGACACCTGTCAATTAGGATAAATACAGCCATTTGTAAAAATCAGAAGTACACAATTGCAAAAGTTTTTGTTCAAAGAAACTTCATTAGCAGCTTGTATGCAAATAAACTTGTTGAATTTCAGAAGCATTTATTCTATAAGATATTTCAGGATTTTATAATTGAACTCGGATTACTTCATTTTACTGGAATATCTAATATATTTCTAGTACAATGCACATCATAAGATAAACATCAGTTCCTCACCATGCGAATTATATTAGTTAAAAAATACGAGGATTTAGACACTATCTGCATAATATACTCATCACAACGGCTGCCTTCCAAAAGTCTACAGTCCTGAGCCATAGTACATTCAAATTAGAAAAAAACTACTGTGTTAATATACTTCGACACTATGTATGTGCTCAGTGGGTGACCGAGCATTGGCTAAATTAATCTTTTAACTGCTACAGCACAAGGTTTTATTCATATAATTGGTCTTACACATGTCATAGCCTCATCTCAGTACGGAAACACTCATGAAAGCCACATCTCACCTCCACCAACGTCCCATGTAAGCATGACATGGCCGTGAACGAGCGCCAAGGAGAGGAAGTCTTTGCGGGCAGCTGCGGACACACCACCTAGCAGCAGCAGCAGCCCCAGCTGCTGCGGCTGCCATGTGCGGAAGTGCAGTCTGTAGTAGCAGAACATCAATAAATTCATAAATTATTTACAAACGTTCAAGTTTAAGAAAATATCTAGCATATGGCGTAGCCCTGACTACTACGGTTGCCGTCTGAAGAAGTAACTACCAACCAGAGTGAGATGCTTGTATTGATTCATCGTATGGAAGATACGAGTACCATTATAAAATGATGCAGGCAAGTGATATGGGGGAAACTGATAAATACAATGAATTATTATCGAGTTAAGTTCATTAATTCATCAACATAATTATGAAAACGTAAGGCAACCTTGGAATCTTCCTCTGCAATAATTGTTAATTGCGATCCAATTAGTTGGAGCAACTATTACGGGAGCGATTTTTAGAATTCATTAGTGTCAAATAAAGGAATACAAATTATCACGGAAAGCAGAAGGACAAAATATGATGTGGCGTTAGAGCACCTGAGGTAGAGGCTGTGACGGGTGTCGAAGGGGAGGCGGTAGGCTGAGTAGGAGCTGTAGCCCCCAGTTGCTGAGCCGGAATACCTCGGCCACATGGGGGGGTCTCCAGAAGCTAACGTCAAACATGCAACAAAAGTAAGCTCATTTTAGTTTTAGTATTTACAACTACGTAACGTACACTCATGGTGATGCCATGTTTGGCTACGATATGAGCAGCAATTAATCTAATTTATCAGAATAGACTACAAAAATATTTAAAGAAAACCATTACATTTTAAATGAACCATGGCTGAGTTCCAAACCAATCTCAACAAAGACGCTATCCTGATGAACTTTTTTTAGATGTTAATTTTCAGTAAATGATTTCACATTTACCTGTAAACTTATTTTGAACTCTTTTCCTGCGTTCGTCGGCTACTTCGCAAAAGCGTCCGTGGTAACCCGTAGGACAGAGACACAGTTTGGCCTCATGAGCGCTGGCGTTGCTGACGGAATTACGAGTTAACACAGACTCTTCGTGTAGTTGCTGTTGGTACCAAGCCTCAGTAGAGTCTTCGTCATCAACTTCTGAATCTTTTCCATGGGCATGAAAGAAATCCATATCCACGTACGTTTCATAACTGTTTACACCGCTTGTCTTTGTAGGCTTCCCAACTGATTCAGACTCTTCAGAAGCTTCTTCTTCCGAAGACTCTTCCGAACTATTATTTTTACGACGCAATAACGTCTTTTCAAAATCGTCGAGATCATTTTGGCCCTCCCCGTCCAGTTTATTCACTTTCTGATTATCATCAAACTGCAACTCACTGCGTTCAATACTGGTTATTCGGTTGAACTCGGGAGATTGGAATCGTTGCTCGTCGTTGTACCTTTGATTATGGGCGCCATTTTGCCATCGCTTGTTCGCTCCTGAACTTTGCTGCTCTGGCAATGCAGGTTGCTCCCTTTTGCGTCGTCCCCCAAGTTCCTGCAGCTGGTGGGCGTGCTGGCTCCCAATACGGACCGTAAGTTCCTTTCCCCCTGAGAAGCGGACGACGCTTGGAGCCACACACACTCCTCGCTGACACGGAGATCCTCGACATGACTTCCGTTCACAAAATGCTCCTTCAAATCTGAAAATTTACCCGAGCAAATAAATTGAAATTATCTGTTTGATAAGTAATTAAAGTTTCCTATTTTACAATTTGTGATTCTAAACTTGTGCCCATAACTAGAATTCAACATAATAAATTATTTGTGGCATTTCAAACACAGTTCTGGGGAATTTAAGAGGGAATTTAAATTTACATAATTTCAGGTGCCTCATTTGTCTTCATATGGCTACTCTACATTTTCAAAAAAGGACTAACGTTAACCGAAAAAATTCCTGTTTTTTCTTCCCTCGTAGAGTTAGATCATTACGTACACAGTGTCCAATTAAGTCCCGTTCATTGGGGAAGGGAAGACTCTCTACTGTCATTTGTCAATAAATACTAACGTACTCAATAGGAGACCAACAAAAATTTCGTCCAAGTACTTGTTCGAGTTCCGGAATTATCAGAGACACAATGCACTTTTAAACCGGCATACTTATGAATAAAAAATCAGTCATCTTTTCTAATTTACAGAGTAAATATTTCAGTTCTTTTGTAGGCTAGAACCACACATCAATCTAATGGAAAACTGAGTAAAACAAGCAGACTATAAATTAATACACTATATTATGAGTATTTTTAAAATTCACTGGCAGTACACACTGACTACCACACATACCACCTTACACTTCCATTGTTCCATTACGTCAGGCATTAAAGTGAAGAGTCTCACACTCGACTATTCAATAACGTCACTTAGATCCTAGACTCAGGACCAAGGAAGCAGCATCTTGGAACAAGAAACAGATTCATGCGCGCAGACGCGCTCCTCTCACCCTTGTGTGCACACACAGGACCAGCGGGAGGGCGCCCTGGTGCAGGTGCCGCCGTTCAGGCAGGCGTTAGGTGGACAGAGGGTGCTTTCCCCGCACTCCGTCACGCCTTCTCCCTCCGTGCCCACGCGCCACATGTCCAGCTCTAGACCGTCTATCTGCTCAAATATAGCGTTCGTGTGGGAAAGCTTATAAGTATCTTTGTAAAACATTTTTTCTTTACTGCTTTAAAAGTAGGAGTGGTTTTGATATTGTTCTTGAGCAGTATTCTTAAATGAATTAATTCGTGCTTTGTTCCAGTGGTTTAACCATAGACATCGCTGATACATCTATTCCTATCCTATTCATGATGGGAAATTTTAAAAATCAGTCTCATCTTGTATCATATTTTATGTATCCTTTTTATTGGAAACACGATATTTTTCTTTCTTTTTGCTTGAAACACAGGATCCACTGGTACTGAAGAATATTGCAAGTTCACTTCAAAATTTTCATCTACGTTTCTAGATTTGGGAAGAAGCCCTCACCTCGAGCGTGTGAATGCAACCCTCGAGTCGGGGTTGGTACCCAGCCTTGACGACCCACTTTGTAGAGAAGTGTGAGGGGAGCCCTGCGAGGTAGAGAGAGTCCATCACCACATGGCTCGAGTGAGACTCCTGCTCGCTGTACAGTGGTGCAAAGTCGTTCACCTGGAACCAAACTTAAAAAATGAGCTTCGAGGAAGGTAGTAGACGAAAAATAAAACAGAAATGAGATGTTTCAGAAAATGGTATCAAAAGTTTTGCCTTTTGATCCCATTTTTGAAAATTTCTCATCTTATAAGAAAATTAAATCTGTCATTCTGAAAACTAAGTTTTAAATTCCTTTTTGCGTACTTAATAACAAAAAGTTTGGAATCAAACGAGCATTAAATTGGAAGAAATAACTGAATGTATTGCACATTGGTGGGTGCACGAATAATTCCGTCGTTAGCTGTTAATTACCTTGAAATTTTGGAACGAATACGAGCCTGTTAGCAGCACGTGTGAACCCCACAACAAAGTATGAGTTAGAGCATCAGTTCATCTTGTCACTACAATACATGGTGCAGAATTATTTCTTGAGATAAATGTATACTCATAGATGTTCAAGGCGCTGATTTGAGGAATAAAAATCGAATAATTCGAGTTTAAATTACTGGATTTAACTTATGAGAGCAATAATGTCGTCGTACCTGAAGATAATTAATGATTGAAATATGTACACGAATGTATTTAATACGGATCTTAAAAAATAGATTTACTTCTCGATGTAAACTTGTGGGCAACACCAAAACTCGAGAAAAATGACTTTAAAAATTTTTCAGTTTTCCAGCTTGATCAGTTATTAAAGTGAGTTCCTAAGCAGTAAATCAAAATTATGTTGCTTCCATAACGATACACGTAAAATATATCAGACAATAATAAAACAAGTTCAGATACAAAATTTTCTATATTATTCTCACAAAAAAATCTTTTCTATTAAAACTATTGAAACTTTGAAGTCCATTGCATGCTCGATTCTTTTAACTGGTAGTAACTCATTACGTGCCGATAGAGAAGCATTGCTTTACCTAGTAATAATTGTTCAATACTGCATGATGTGTCTCGTACATCACAAGCACTTGAGCATCAAAAATTATCCAAACAAGAGGGACTGCCAGCAAGCGAGGGCAACCACCACATCTCGTCCTGACCTGCAGAGATGCGCTGCACTTCCCAGCTCCCCACGGCAGCTGCGCCTCGTAAGGTGTCCACCACAACCTGGAAGTGTAGTCCACGAACGAAATGATTCTCCAGATTACTATTGTGTAAGCTTCCTGTGAAATTGATATAATACGTCCATCGAAAGTGTATGTCATATTATACTCGTAGAACGGTTTTCAAGAAAAAAAGCCTCCACTCCGTTGGATCACATGCAGTTCGTCCAACTGAGAGCAAAAGGGTTTCAATATCACTGCACTTCACACGTTCAGCATCAGAATTCAAGTACTTCCTTAGTTTTATTTTTCTGTTGTGATAATAGAAAATATTAGTGACAGGTTCTCGCCACACGTTCATTTCTGTCATTTATTCTTTGCTTTGTCGGCATATCCACGACAAAAACAACCAGCAACAAATAGGGAAAAGTGAAAAGTTTGGAATTTTATTCTATTTAAAAAAGTATTGGAAAATAAGTCCTAAACTTTTGAATTTTGAGCAGAGTTTATTCAATATTCAAAAGAATAGTAGGGTATATTTCTGAACTGCACAGCTAACCTTCTTTTACTTAAAACCTAAAAAATTCTTTCGTGTTATTACACATGTTCTCAGTAAGCCAACTAGATAACGAAAAGATGTCATTGATGTGAGCATTTTTGAACACTGCAATGACATTTGCTGCGTTCGAAACGTGCAGTTAAAACCTACTTGAAAGAAACGTGCAGGATCACAGATGGTGGGATCTTGTCGTTGGCCTGCAGGAAGGATACCATCTGGACACCGCAGCTGAACACGAAGGTGAGGTGGTTGTTCCGCATCAACAGCATCAGGAATGAGCCTTTTGAGACAGCATCAAATCATATGTAAGCTTCGAATGCCATCATTGCCATCTTGAAAATAACCTCATAACTTCTCATGAAACACTAATTAGGGAGGCTTTAATCTGCCTTATATAAGCTGGACTCATCATCAAAGTCGAGCATCTTGATCTAAGTTTATCGATTTAATAAATACAAATTCTCCCGCAGCACGTCAGCGAACCGACTTGACAGAACAAGATTCTCAGTCTTGCCAAAAGAAAGAAACGAAAAAACCTCATTACATTCGGGTATACAGGAAATATACAATGGTTCATAAATTCTTAATACTAACATCTTAAGACTAGTAATCATGCTTCCAGCGACTGTGTTCGTCCATCTTGTGACGTGAAGTAGAGGCTCGTGGGAACATATTGTGATGACCTGGAAATTTTAGGAAATATATAGTCAGTTGAAGTCAAGTCAGTCAGTCAGTGAGCCTTCCCGGTCCCTGCGTCACAAGCAGAGGATATTCGAGTACTGCGAGAAGACTCGAACTAGAGATCTCTAACACAAGTCAAGCCACCAACCACTTCACTACAGTGGAAGCATATAACTATTGATGCATATATAGTCGTCATTTCCTTTCTGATGATATAACTACGGAATAAAATAGTTCAGTTTAATTAAGTATTGAAACCATAAATTAATAGAGCTTACATACTAAAATCTGGTACACATAACCTGTGACGAGTCAAAAATCGTATATCATATTTGTCCTCTCCACTTTAAGGTTCTTTCTCAGCCCGGAAAGTTACTCATGTAAAATTATCTAATGCATATTCACGACTGAATATTATGGTAAATAATACTACCGCTCTGTCCAGTACACCAATATCTCAGTGCGCTACCTGTTTATTTTACTTCATATATACTCGTATACACATGTCATACTGAATAAATGAATATCTTGTCTATAATATGAACACAACCATTCTTCAGAGGATCCCTCCTAAAATTATATAGGATTGGAAAGTGCATCGAGCCCGACAATTATGTTCATTCACATGAACTTAATAACCTCTGTCGCGCCCTCCATTTCCATACCTGATACAGATTTGTATCATATTAGCTCCCGTTTGAATGAAAAATTGAGAAAGGAGTATTTCATAGAGTACAAAACCTGCCTGAACTTCCGGAAGTATAGGATGGATAGTAAAAACATTCTGCGTGAGCTATGCATTGCCCGGCACACCTCCATGACTCGTCGGCTAGGAATTTACATCACACTCAGCGATAGAGCTCTTATAATTCCCCCAAAAAATCTTGTAAATTATGCAATCCGTACCCTCAAGTAAAAATATTTACGTATTTTTGGACAATTCACTCACTAGTTAAAAATTTCAGTGAATTCTAGCGAAAATTTTCGTTACATCTTAATCTTATCTAATGTTCTCGGTACTAAACGGTAGCGGTTTGAACTGAATAGAATCATTTCATGGAATCGACTACGAACGAATTTGATGTTTTAACAAATATTCAACCAATTTCTGCCATACTCTATCATTTGCTATTTACATCCATACACAAGTTAACAGTTACTAATTAAATGCATCCCATTTTCAGTACTCTCTCAAGTAGCCAGTTTAAGCTAAATCTGTACCACTATGTAGATCGACTTTGCTGTTGTGCCGATTAAAAATTTGCATCCACAGGAGTGAAGAGAGAAGTGCAAGTAGGTGAGATTATACGTTGTCAGGCGTCATATTTACGACATCATACACAGCTGCACACTTCCTGTGCGAGCTGCACGAGCTCCAGAGACACAGCTGCAGTGTAGGTGCACTGACACAGCTGCAGTGTAGGTGCACTGACACAGCTGCAGTGTAGGTGCACTGACACAGCTGCAGTGTAGGTGCACTGACACAGCTGCAGTGTAGGTGCACTGACACAGCTGCAGTGTAGGTGCACTGACACAGCTGCAGTGTAGGTGCACTTACCTACAGCCACACAATAGGAACGCTGTGAAACAGTCGGTGATGGCAAGCACAGTGGTATCTCGACATACGAATATCCTAACTTACGAATTATTTACCATACGAATGGTCATTTGGTTCAGATTTACGCCCATGGATATCTGAACCAAAAAACATTCGTATATTGGGCGGAAATCTGTACCAAATGGCCATTCTTATGTTAAATAATTCGTAAGTTAAGACATTCGTATGTTGAGGTACCACTGTACCTCAAAATAATAAAAAGATCCGAAACTTTTATATTATCAGCATTATGTCTGTGTATTATCTTGATCAAAAAGTCATCATCTGAAGTTACCGCCAGGAGGTTTATCTATCTAACTTTCTGAATCCATCATATACACAGAAATAAATCAGTTTTTTTATAAAGACTTTTCATACATAAAGCCTTATTTCACGCTGAAAATTACTTAACACTAATTTCGGATGGAACAAATTCTGGAACTTGAAAAACCTTCAGCATAATTCACTAACACACAGTACCACCTTCAAGAATTCATTTGGAAGTGCATTCAATTTTCCCTAAGCTTCTCTGTATTAAGAAATTATGAAGCGTAGCTTTATAAAATAAATTAAATAAAAAGAGTTTCGCAATGTTTATGGCTGACAAAAGTAAGCAATTGTTTTAACGAACACAGATCGTAAATATCATTTTGTGTAGTTTTTCGTGTGTATTAATTAAACTTGTTTTTCTTGCAAATATTCCGTGCTCTGGAGTTTAACGGTAGTTTACATGGCTTTTTCTGCCAGTTAAAAGTGATGAGAGTGAAAAAAATTCATTCTCGAAGGATTTACTCCAAGGTACATTAGAAACATTGACGTTAACATTCGACACCAGTGGGTCAACATGGACTTTACCACTGTCAGAAAACCAAGCTCTGTGTTCTACTGATATCGAGCCAGCAAAGAAACTATGGAGGGTCGATTGACTATTAGCGTAATAAGCATATATTCTTTAAAATAAACTGTTTTGAAGTATGACGAACACTTATTCAACCCACTGTAGCTTATGCTTTAGTGTTGTATTGGGGTTGTGGTATATTAATGATTATGTGAGGTACGTAGGTCTCATAATCGTCGATTGGTCGATAGTTTAGGGTTTGGTACAAAATTTTCTTATATTTTACTCATATGTTGTTTCTAGTCTTCTTTTGTTCCCGTGTGCATGATATATTAATTATTCAGTAAATTTATTTGCTTTCTGCTATGACCGTAGCTCGTAAAACAGAAATAATAGTCAGAGACTAGAAATTAAATTAAGGACAGCTGAGGTCATAAATTTTTTTCCAGATAACAAATCCAGTACTTTTAACGAACTCAGCATCTAGAGCGGGTCTGGTTGGGTGTCAAATATAAAATAATTTTCCTCCGTAGATGGGTTCATGCTATCCATGAACAGTGCTTAAAAAAATTTCACAGAAGAAATCATCCTATCCTACTTACAGGCTGCAGCATTCACACTTGAAACTTCTATTATGACTACTCTTTAGACATGAAATTATTGTTGTCAGCTTTAGAGTACTGACCGTGAGACTCAGCTTCGCTGTACATCACGAGACCATTTGAAGCTGTCGTTGTAAAGCCGATATACACCTGCGACAAAGCAGAAGTTTAAACTGATGAAACAAATTAAAATCAAATTGTAAGAAAAATTGATTACCTGATTTACGAGGTAGCTCGTGTAAATAAATATACACTTTAATGCATCTAATATTTTCTGATA
Organism: Trinorchestia longiramus; assembly: GCA_006783055.1. Lineage (NCBI taxonomy): Eukaryota > Metazoa > Arthropoda > Malacostraca > Amphipoda > Talitridae > Trinorchestia > Trinorchestia longiramus. The sequence goes on from VCRD01003923.1 coordinate 23,992, forward strand.
AAATAACAGTAAATTCAATATTCGTTCACACACACGATACACTAAATTACTGCCGTAAAGTTAGTCTCTTGAAGGAAGCAATTACTTTTAAGTAAGAAATTTGACTTAAAAGTTAGTGTAAAACAAATATCTGCGAGTAGCCCTTAGCTGCAAACATTATAAAGGTAGATGATTGTGCCCATTCAAGATATTTTTCAGATAAAATTTATTAAATATTTGATTTTGCTCACCTGGACTCCGCTTCTGAAGTCGAGTGGCCTGCTTGGCTTAATCTTAAGATAGGAAGATCCAGAAAATCGAGGGACGGTAATATAGCGGTATGCTTCGCAGTATGCACCCGTGTAGTTGAAAGGACATTGGCACTGCACAAAAATAACGATTTAGAACAATTCATGATAGACAGTCAAGTTTTTAAGTGTGATGCAGTATTTTTCTAAAAAGTCCAACAAGAAAATCCGAATTTAAATGTTCTTTTTAATGAATATATCAGAATAAAAGCGTATATACGAAGAAATTCTAACCGAAGAAGATGAAAACTCACCATTTCGAAGCCATTAATAAGTGAACATGTTCCTCCATTCAAACAATTCTTTGTACAAAGTTGAGGTAAGTCAGTAGATGTAGTTTCGTCAGTCGAAAGGATGGTGGACGATGGCCCATCTACTGGTTTTTCAGAACTGAACGGTGTAGACAAACTCTCTTTTGGGGTTGAAGTAAGTGTTTCTTTTGACGTTGTTGGTTCATCTGAAGTATAGGTGATCGACGGGGTTGATAAATCTGAAGGTAATGAGGAAATTTCTGTCTCTTCTGTTGTAGAGCTGGACGGGGAGTACCCTAATCCTGGCATCTGAGTCTGATAAACTAGAGTTTCCTCCGTTGCTGAAGGATCAGTTGCTCCAACTCCGGGGACTGTGCGTGATTCTGAAGTGTAGGTGGTCGGTGCCGTACTTGCGGCAGCTGTGGAGCTCTCAAAGCTTAATGAATCTGTCGAAATGGGTAGTGAATCTGAAGTTTCTGTGGTGCGTATAGATGGTGTAGAAAATATGAACTCTTTACCCGTGGTCAGAGTTAAATCTGTCGATGTAATTTCTGTTTCTATTTCTGTAGATTCTGTAGACAAATCGAAGGTTGGTATCAACTCAGTTTCATCCGATGTTAAAGTAGTAAATCCCTCACTCACTATACCTGGTGTCGAAGAAATGGAAGTTGATTTATCTACAAGACTCCCTGGCTCTAAAGTCATGTCTTCAGAACTCAGTGTAGCTGGTACAGCAATGACGTCAATATCGGTTACTGTTGGGCCGAATGTAGACGTACGATCATCTTGAGGAAACTCTGAGAACGCAGTAGTCGCCGCAACAGCTAATTCTGTTTCCAATTTCGGAACAGATGTTAAAGCATCATGAAAGTCTATTGCTGAAGTTGATGATCCTGTTATAGTTGTCTCATCAGATGTGTATTCTTTTTGCAATGGCACGCTCTGAGTTGTGGAATATTCGACATCCTGGACGTCGGTAACAATACTGTCAGTTTCAGCCGTAATATCAGTACTAGTCACGGAAAAGGCAGTTGTAGAGGTTGAATCTAAAGGCTCAGTATAGTTTTCGAAAGGGTCTTCAGAAAGAGTGCTTTCTGTACCACCCGTGAAAGAATGAGTAAGACCTTCTATTGCTATAAAGGTTTCATCCGTTATACTCTCCTGGCCTGTGGTGGAGTCGGCAGTACTTTCATAAGTCACCATTGGTGTTGTAGAGCTATCTACCATCAGTGAGGTAGTGAATGCAGCGGTTGTCGAGAAACCTAGAGCTGTGAAGGCTGATACAGCCGTTTGATTAACGAATATTGCCTGAGTAGGTTTTAAAGTGTCCGAAGAATCCGTGGTAATAGTTTTATCATCCGACTCCAATTTTTTCGAAGTCGTGGAAGGAAATTCAGGAGTCCAAAACACTGTATATACGCTAGGAAAGTCACTAAGCATAGTTGGTGTAGGAGATAATTCAGGTTTGTGAATCGTGGTTTTATAGGACTCTGTACTTAAATCTGTTTCAATTCTCACTTCTGATGTTGGAGTTGCTGCAAAAGTAACCCCGGAAGGCTCAGAAGTCGATGTAACTGAGACGTTACCGTACAGATAAAATGGTATGTCAGGCGTGATTGGCCTGTAAGGCCTGTCTTGAAACCAATTTGGCAATTCGAGGCAGTTGCGTCCTTGCTCATCACACTCGCACAAGCTGCCCGAGTTGTCGCTCGGACAACTGCAGGCAAAACTGTCCACTCCATCAATGCACGTCCCACCGTTCATGCATCTGACAGTGAATAAGAAGTAAACAACGTTATCAAAATATTAGATCACAAAGTACAATAAAAATTACAAATTGTAAAGCCTAATTTACACCTTGATGATTTTTTCCCCAGTAAATCAGCTACGCTAGAGTTGCGGTGCAAGTTTTGTTCAAAACAACCCTAAATGGCAAGGGATCACCGAAATGATCAATGCCAGTGTGTACAATTGTGTTCATCGTGAATAAAAAAATTGTGAAAAAAACAAACGTACAAAAACATGTATGTGTAACGACGTACTCGAACTTGCAAGCTCCAGTTCAGATTTGGATTGAGAAAAAATCTTAAAATGACTAAAATTGTCTATCCTAATTTGCAAGTATGAAAATTTTTCTATTTTGAAGGGTTTAATAATCGTGAAAAAATTGGTAGCTTAGATGAAGAGAAAATGGTAGAAGTAAGGTCTTATGAATGCATAGAAGCTTGCCAATTGAAAGTATTTTTTTGATGAGGACGTGGGATATAGAAAAAGAAAGGAATATCAGGTATAAGGAGCATCTTGACAATAGTTCGCAAATGAGTTTTTATGAGAGCAACGTAGACAATTTTAGCTATTCATTTCAGGTTCTAGATGATACATTTTATTTCCTTCTTACAAATGTAGAACCAAAGACAGACCAATGAAACACTAGCCCAAGTACAAGTTCCAACACCGCACTGAAAATGCACCGCTTATACGTAACAAACATAGATGAATGTAAGTATATTTCACTATTAAATCAGTATTTATCCCAGCGTAGGTGTAAATATGATTCATAGGTTCCATGGAAAAAATTGGTCGAAATAGGATCAAACGATTCTGAAGCTTGGTAATCTTTGAATGCAAGTTTTGCACGTTAAAAATGCCGACCATTCGTGAATTAACATTTAACTAAAATTGGCAGCTAAGATCTGCTCAGAGAAAAATAAATTCAACGTCAAGAACTTAGCCCCACCTAGGGGCGTAAGGCAGACAGTCGTTGTATTGGCTCTGGCAAACATCGCCATGAAAATCAGGGACGCAATAGCAAGTGGCGTTCCCATTCTCCATGATACAGATGCCGCCGTTGTGGCACAGCGTCGAATCGCAGAAGAGCACTTCTGTCTCACAAAGCGGCCCGGTAAACCCTGTAAAAATTGAAGGAAAGAGCATCAATTAGACGTCCCTTGCTTAAGAAATAGCGATAAATAACAACTGAGAAATGTGTGTCTTAAGTTGCTGGGATGGTCAAGCCACCGGGACCCGCAAGTACAATATTACATGAATGAACTTGGCTACCGTGAAATGTCTTGACTGCTTGCAAAACATCTTTCAATTACATAAGATTAATGTCATTTTATCAATTAAGAACTTCAGTGTTTCCATTTTCGAGGACGAATTCACTATGAAAAAAACGTATTTTTAGAGGGAATGATTAAGAGAAAGAGAGCTGACTGCAAATATTTTAATTTCCTTGGTTGCGTAACTCCTACTAAAGCACATCGACTTCTACCTTCCAGTAGACGTAGACCAGACTGACAACGTATAGATAAAAAATATGAATAGGTGAAAAAATTCGCCTCTTCATGCAGCCATCACACAAACGACCAAATCTTTGCTAACCGAGGCACGTATCATGGACGACAGCAACTCAGGATGCTGCTTGTATTGTACTTCGCAAACTAGCCAAGAAAAGCTTCAGAAGCGAGAAGCGGAAGACAAAAACTCAAGAAACATTTTTTAAATCCAACTAACCTCCTTCCTAGGACAACTAAGGAGCTTTTAATAGCACGTGCATTAAAGTTAGAGAATAACCGTGTTGGCAGGCGCAGGCAAAACTGCCAGGGGTGTTGAGGCAAGTACCGCTGTTCTCGCACGGGAATTGCTGACACTCGTCTAGGTCAGCCCCGCAGCGGCGTCCTGACCAACCTGAGAGACAACGGCAACTTCGCATATTAACCCTCTTGCTGCGTATGAATGAAATCCTCATTTATAAAAACGGAGTTACAGGCTCTCACAGAGCTCCGCAGCGAAAGGGTGAACGATACAAGCCGATAATATTAAGTTCTTATTTTCACTATTTCGATACCGATTTTACGACCGTTAAAAAAGTATTGACATAATCCACTGACCACAAACAGCAGCCTATCGCAACAGCAGCCGGAGCAAGATTTCTATTTATTATTAAAGAAATTGTCGTAATAGTATGTATTAGTGGAACCTCGACATTGTTCAAATTCTTACTAAGTACCATAATTGTTTGCAGATTCCTTGAATACAATAAAGACCAGTTGTTTCATTACGATGAATCACTAACAATACTTCGTAAAAAATGCAATTGATTGAAATCTAGACCTCTTGGAAACTGCCACCATAAATGTGTTAAATGTTTCTGAAGCTAAGTGCAAAACATGAAAGAACGAAAAAAATATTACTCACCGTTACTCAGCACACTAACTCGCTCAAATGTGCAGCTCAAGCGACCAACAGCTTACACTCAAGCCAGAGGGACTTGTGGAAGATGAACAGTTAAGCATAACCACACGGCTACAAAATCAAGTAAAAACCTACGATTAATTGTTTAAATTTAAAATGTATAACAGTTTTCGGGCATTACTTTCATCAAATAGCATGTCTATTTAGTTTTGAATATTTTTTTCACTCATATTCCAAATCATCCGGAAAATTTCAATCCATAAATAATACTTCACTGCATAGCACCAATTTTTTCTCCTATTTCAAATTCTAAACTAAAAAATTGTTGCTTAGCTAAAGTTAGAATGACCATGCATATACGAGCTCGTCTATTCGCTGATTCGTGTTTCCGAACGAAACTATTCCTGTGTTTTCAAATTTATATCTGAAATAATCAACTGAAATGTAATCATATAGTTAGCCAAACGCTTAGAATTTTAACAAATTTAATTAAATTTAAGATAAATACAACAACAAAATCCACACACTAAATATACCGGAGCTGTTATGTATATTCAAGCTTAATAGCCGTTGTATTATATATATATATATATATATATATATATATATATATATATATATATATATATATATATATATATACACTCAAATGTCGTTTATTCAAAATATTGTGGCGTGATTTTTAAACATGTGTAGAAATGACGTGCAATAACGAAACTACGCACCTCGTACAAGGTTGATTACGCTGTTGCCATACAACGAACAGTAATAAAAAACATCTCATCGTGTCAGATAATAAATCAAACCCATGTACAATGGGGATAAATTGTTAGTCTTTCAGTCTCTACCTACTTTAATTTAACATCAAATGAAGGTTGTTTCAGTACCGTGAATTCCTTCCTCAAAGTGCACACAAGCAATAAAACAAGCGAGTCCTGACCAACAGTGCAGAAATTCTGATGTAAAAACCAATACTCTGCAAGAAGCAAGTCATTACCAGCAGGACAGACGCAGGAGTACTCGAGCGCGGGCCCGTCCACACAGCGTCCCCCGTTGAGGCAGCGAGGCTCTTCCGCCCCTGCAACGGAGCTGTTGCACACACTCAGGTCTCTCTCACAATTCACTCCTGCAAAACCAGAAAATTTGAAGTCGCTCATGCGTCATTTTAAGAATAGGAATGAATAGGTACACAGGAACTAAGGTGGGCATTGGTAGCCATGAACATGCACAAGGAAAATTAATTAAATATACGGCGCTTACGAGGATGATTTTAAACCCTTCTTTGCTCACATCTCTACACAAGGCTTTTCATTCCAAGGCGTAATGAAGTACAATTTTACCCATAAGCCTTTTTCCATTCGTCTTTGCTCGAGGCTTACAATACTTGAGAAAAAAGTTTGTCAGCTGTATTAGCACAATGTTGGAAATACCTAGCTTGTTTATGTACACTCAGCGTTATGACATACCAATTTCATACATTTCTAATCCTAAAGCCTGGTGACCAATTTAGGATCAATATCTCATCCAATTTATGAAATGCAACACATCCCAACTGTATTTCGTTACTACAATCGGTACACTTAGAACGCAATTCATAATTGGACCTCGAATTATTTGATTTTATACATGCTTTACTTAAAAAAATATTTGATATCGTGGAACAGGATTTTCTCTGGAAAAACAAACTCAAATAATTTGTCAGTAATAGGTAGAATAAGAAAGTGATGTCAAAACTTCACGCATTAATTGCATTCACTTTACTTATGCACTTGCTAATGTTTTTCATGAACGTGTATTTTTGAGCAATGCAGCCAAATATTGAGGTACCTTTGTAACTTTTGAAAACGGCTGGGAGAGCAGGAACTTGTGACCTAAATATGCATGTAATCATAAGCAAGTTTAGTTGCATGACAAAGTATGCATGTACTTGTACGGCCCATCTATGCAACTAGGTACTCATATACTTGTTTTGACCAGGATAGCCTGATATAAACTTACTAGTAGGTAGGACCCACCTCTGTAGCCAGGTACACAGCTACACTGGTACCTGTCGACCAGGTCTTCACAGGTACCGCCGTTCATGCAAGGGTTGCTCAAGCACTCGTTAATTTCTGCCCCACAGAGTTCACCTGGGCAAATTTTTTAAACATGATATAAGCTGGTAGAAAAAATTATAAGGCACTTGAACATTTTTCATCGATAACTTTTTCGTTTTTGCACATATGGTGGTGAACATTTCTATGTAGGACCTACATGATTTGTCAATATGAACCTTCGATTTTTAACGTCTTAAAAAAATCAATTAGGAAACTTTGTTCTCCAGGGAGGAAATAATTATGAAACTGGCTTGAAAGAATATGCTTTACAAATTTTTTTTGGAAAAATTTAGAGCTTGCATTGATTTATTTATTTTTATTGCGAAACTCCTATGCATCTTTTCACCATTGAATCAATGACGTTCACAATAATTTCAATAGAATTTTCTCTCTAATATTGCTTCATAGAAGACTTCAAGGATTCTATATGTTTGAATTGTCTTCCACAATTGTAAACTCGTCTTCATAGAAGGCCGCACAAATTTTCAATTGAGTTCAAATCAGGAAATCTTGATGGTCAGTCCAAAACTGTAATGTTATTGGCTTCAAATCAGCTTCTCATGACTAGAAAATAAGGATTACTGTATTATCTTGCTAATAAATGTCACTATTGCTTCCAAGAGTATAAACAATTGGCACAAAATTTTCTCCCAATGCATCGCCCAACCGTGCGGAGTTTTGTTTTCTTTCTATGGGCACTGAATCAGCTTTTCATTCGAAGAAAAAGCTCGCCAGATTTTCACAGATCCTCACCGAATCGTGAGTTTTAAAAAATTTTCTCCTCTTTTTTTTAAATCATATCGATATTGTTGGCAATCATCAGGTCCCTCTAAATTAAACTTTTTCTCGTCAGAAAACACCACTGTTTATCATCACTCCGTCAAATTACTTTTTCCTTTACCCAGTCTAAACATTTCCTGTTATGTTCTCTTTTAGAGGAGGATTTTTTCTGCTTCAAAATACGAAATGGGGTAAACCATGTAAAACTTGACGAACTTTTGGCGGGTAACCGGCAAACTTACACTCTGTTGCAGACCTCGTGCGCAAAACTCACCCTATGAAGTTTCTCGAAACAGTCGACGTCAAACTACAGCTGTGCCATACGTGCAATTCTGAATGTATAATCGTGCTGTAACCCACAGGATTTTTCAAATAATCACACACAAAGTGTGACGACACACTGATAATTCTCGTACAATGAAACGTATAGATTTTCCCTTTTGGTTATAGACAGAAATTTGCCGTTTCTTCACCATCGGGAGTAAAATTTTTATGGCATTCCATAATGATTCTTCAAAAAGTTCAATTCACTTGAAAAATGCTAGCATACACGAGACAAGTTTGTTTACAAAATAAAAGCATTGATTCTTTTTCTGACAATTAGAAGTGACCGTCTGATAATTATTCCCATCCTTAAAAAACCTTTCTAAATAATTTCTAAAGTTTTACACTGACATGAAAACTTCACCTTCGATGATTTTAATTAAATTTTTGGTGTTCGAAGTCACAGAATGTGGAGTAAAAACACGGAGTTGTTCAGTTCAGTTTATAAAATAATATATTTTGTAACATGTTAAGAGGTTCTTTGTTTGAGGTTTTCGTCATTTACCTGTAGAAAAGTAATTAATTATTTTTATTGTGCTCATTTGAGATTTAAATTTCGGTAAATTGAGACTTAAATTATTTCATCAAAAAATTCAGAATGCACTTATTTATAGACTTAATATCAGTCGTAACACAACATTTATAATGTTGTTGTAATTGTTAACATTAATTCAAAAATAGTGGTAAATAATAATTTGCAATAATTTACGAGAAAATGGCCAGTGCAAGCAAGATCAGTGCCACAGACGCATTTCCATCTTGCAGATTCGATCTACTGCAAGTTTTACATTTTTTGCGTCCAATTATGCACGTCTTTAATGACCACTTACATTATAACTTATTGTTGGTTCATTAATAGAACTATTTATTACTGTTGGCAGTGATACTGTCACACTGTATCAATATATATAATAATATTTGATGGAAGAGGCACCCCGTCATCCTCTAACTGAACTTTATGATGTGGTTTACACTTCACAAATTCATTCCGAACATAATTGTTACGAGCATTTAGAGTTACAATATTACGTATAACTATCTCACTTGCCCCTGTTGTTAATTTCGTATTCCAGCAGCAAATTTTTTATTGCTTCTAGAATTCACTATTTCTTAACCAAGTTATTGCACTGTACTATATATATTATTGGAATACATTGCATCTCCAATAGATACTAAACTTTATTGGGCCCCTGTCCGCCAGGTTATCGTCCTATATTGAGAGGCATCAACCTGATTACCTGAACTACAGTGCATCAAATGCAATCATTACATTTGCATTCATCATCTAAATGATGATGCATTCATCATAGATACTGATTCAATTGATTGCTTCAATTGTACCTAGATCATTTTGGTGAACATAGATAAAAATTGATTATATATCAGCAAAAACGTGCTAACTCTTCCAGAATAATATAGTTAGATTGAATGTCAAAGTGGCAGGTTACTTCATTTATTCTCAGTCCCAAAGCGAGTGAAGTTCAGGCTCGGCATGAGCCTCATCCAGGAGTTAACAGAGGCGAAATCAAGACAGAACTGTCATCAGACTCGACAAGAGAGTATGTGGCCCGAAGTGGCTTGGGCAAAAGATCTAGACTTTTCTTTCCTGAGACTGGCAATTCATTTTGTCTCTCCAGACAAAGAAATCAAATGTTAGAATGTTAGTGTGCACCATACCAATTACTTTATTACTCTCACTGGTTTCGACTGAGAATGTGAGCTGTCATTTGGAAAGGGCATCATATATACCTGTGAAGCCCGGCGCGCACACGCAAGCAAACTGGGCCACACCATCGACGCAGGTTGCCTGGTTGAGGCAGGGTGATGACCAGCACTCGTCCCAGTTGGTCTGGCACTCGTAGCCAGTGTAGCCGTCCTCGCAGTAGCACGAGTAACTACTGCAACAACGATCAGCCAAGCTAATCACTGTACAATCAGTCACTTCTTCTCTTCACGGGGTATACTCTATTTTTTCTATTTAAATCAAATGTAATCTAAAATTGTTCAAATTCAGGGTCTTTCAATGATGACGTATGCATTAGAGATTAATTTTGAGCCAAGTTTCGACAACCAAACGTTACCATAAAGTGAATTTTCGAATAGAGTAGCTGCTATGAAAGAGGAGATAGATTTGGTAAAAAGAAAGGAACAGCCATCATCTGTGCTGCTTGCCACGACAGCTATCGTGATAATTTGTCCGAGCCCTGACTCACAATCTAAAACCAGCTAGGACTTAAAGCAAGGTCTTCCGAGTTCGAATTTTGGTCTTGGTCTCGCTCATATATCTATTACGCACTTAAGCAAAAGAGAATTGACTTTCCTTAAAGGACATTTTCCAATTAAAGATTAATCAAGTAATCAATATATTGCCAACACTCATACTTCCGTGTGATATAACAATCGTGATGATTGTTAATGAGCCATGCCTAAAATATTGTTTGAAACTTAAAAATATGAATGTATTGGCATTCTTCATATTCTTCATTCACATACAAGATAAGTACATACATATGTAGCTACCTACATAACGAACAGAAAGATATGACCGTTGATTACATATCATTCTAAATTATGTAGTAATTCATGTGGTTTTAAGCAGTAAATAATATACATACCTGTTCAAATTGTCAATGCAGATGCCATTGATGCAAGGGCCGCTTACACACGAGAAACCAGCCAAACTCAGCCCGATGGAGCACAACCAAACAAGCGATGCAACCACAGCGGGCAGAGCAGCAGCATTCATGCTCAACATTGTAGTAGGTTTGCTGTGTGTTTTAGAACGGGAGCTCTGCGATGAGCTGCTGAAGCCTTCAAACAAATCACAAGAGCTACTGTGTCTGGGTTGCACAGGCGCTAGATGATCCATTGCAGAACACGATGATAGCGTTGAATGCTGAGTGCAAAAATTACTTGAAAGTGGTACTGGTTTTGTAGCGCAATATACGCTAGACAGGTCAGGTTGGACTCTGTAACTAGAGTTTTTTGAAATATTTAACTCGTTTACTTCACTCATGATTTTTTTATCAGTCAATGAACGAGAATCTATAACCATTTTATCATAAACATTAGACGTCAATCCAAACGTATCAAGCTTTATTTTGTACAATTCTTTCCTAATGCCTTTCCCTCATAATATAATTGATCCCCTGTGCTTTCTTCGCTTCTTTTTGGGGACACAAAATGAACATTGCATCGAATAAAAATGTTTTATTCACTCCTGCGTATCAGCTGTTGTAGTTCTCTTTTATTTTATTTCCTTCAAGATTTTCTAGTTCACTTCAACACAAGTACACGATTAAATCAACTTTTTTCATTCCCGCCTGCGAGATGCTTTAATTTTCTCGTATTTTTCTTTTCTAGAAAATTTTCAGTTCACTTCAACACCAAAGAAATTAATTACATTTGACACGAAATTACACTTGCCACATCATTTCAGTGACAATAAAACCACACAGAATGCTAAGCAGCTTCCAGTTCTTGGTACAGGTCTTGAAGCATTTTTTGAATTTCACTAAAATATTGCCAATACGATACCCGTACGTAAAATTAATCTTACAATGTGTACTTGGCCATCTTTGTTCAGTACGATTCAATATTAAATAACGATAATCGCTGTTATGAAGTAAATAACAAAAATTAGTATTTCGCTGAGATACAGAAAAATTAAGAATTGTTTTTTACCTTTTTAGCAGAATTTTTTTACTTAAAAACGAATTACTGCGTGGTTTGGGTCGGCATACCAGAATAATGTCAATCAAGTTAAAAATATATGCACTAATAATATCATATTTTCATGAAAGATCCTTACAAATGATAAAGGTATTAGTAAGGTTCTGTTGTCATAAACCATGTAGTGAAATACGTGTGAGAAAGGCTTGCATTGTTTTTGTTGTTCGTATGAGTCTAGCTATCAAGGTTAATCAGTGGTCTAATAGTATTTCTTTTGAGTCACCTGTCACTTACGTATTTGAAGCAGCTCTTCGGGTTAGTTTATGCTTGTGTTACAACAGCAGATCTTTTATTTCGCTTTCTAAATCTCATACTTCGTTTCACGGCTCTGCATGTGCAGATGTACTCTTGAAAATAGGGTTCAGTTTGCCATATTGTAAGTTTTCTGTATGACTCTAGCCTGGCATTTATAAGGCGTTTGATTTATTGGTAAAATCAAGGAGTGTTATTGGATGGTCTCATTCACTTTGTTGGGACGCCTTGCTCTGTGGCCATTGCGATTGAGAATCATGTAGCGCTCCACGGTATTTTTTTCTTCAGTAGTACTTCGTCGTCAAAATAGACGAGCTCTTCTGTCATTAGTTCGAAGTTTGGCCGTGTCTCATGTAGGACGTTTTTTTAGTATACTCCTAGTGTTTGTTAGGGTAGTGGATCTGGAGTGCAAACTCTATCATATGCTGAACACCGATTCAGTCTGTAACCTTTAATTCAATTATTCTGAGGTCAAAAGTCGCTATACCGAGGTCAATAGTTTTTGTCTTGTTCGGTCATTTTACATGCTACTGCAGAGAATTTGTATTTATCGGATCGATAAGCATAGATCCAGCAGCTCGACTTAGACGACTCCAGCTGGGGTAGGGTAGATTGTCTCCTATGATTTGCGTTTCACGAGGATTACTGAGAATATTTTCAAGGGAATCATAGAGTTCATCGCCATCGATTCCTGTACAGAATGAGTTCCTATAGAGTAAAGAGGATAGGAACTCTGACAGTATTTTTTTGCTACGGGTGGATGGTGAGATGTAGTACTTCCATTTTTTCTTTTACTCGTTTAGTTTTAAAGGGTAGTTGCTGGTTTTCTTCGATGTGGATAATGGAACTTCCACCTCTGTTACTGCAAGAAGGTTTGTTGACGTTATAGTAGACGTAGCCTTTCAATTAAACTTCAGCGGGGAGATGTATTCCATTTAGTTCTGTCATGTTTCATTGGTGGCTCTGATGTTGTATGGCAGGATTGATGCAATAGCTTGCGTTTTATGTATTTTCAGTAGAATAATTTGTACGTTGTCAATCAATTTCTCTAAGTCTCTAACATTTTCATCGGTATTTTCACTTTCGGTACGGTAACCTAACCTGCGTTCAAAAATGAAGTCGAGTTTGACACGTTCAAAACTTTTTTTCACTTTAATTCCTCGGTTGTTTGGATGGATGACGCATTCACATAAACTCCGTTTAATTTATACATTTCGTAAGAATGTTTCTCTCTTACATTTTACACAGCCTGTGCACCTTTCTCGCGAGTCCATTCGCAGCAATGACGAGGAGGTAACTGATTATAGCAGTAGCTGTCGACTAGAGTAACAATCTTATTCGATTTTATTATACGAGAAAAATTGGCTGTTGGATTATTAATACCCAAGCAAACAATAGCGGGAGACGATGTAAAAAATAACTTCCGTTACAAATCTACTGTGGCATGAAAAGTTCTTGGTCAATTTCTCATAGTGCTGAAAGCGTACTCCTACATAGTTTCATCAGGAGCGGAGTACCTCTACGTTGTTGACATAAAACAATGGTTTAGTATGATGAATGAGCTACTGCATTCACTTACACAAAAATTTTACCTCATCTTGTCAGGAACTGCAAAATACCAACGCAGAAAACTAAAGAAATTCAGTATCTTCATGATTGTCGCACACTGCAGTCTTCCAGCTAATTCAAGCTAAATGCTTCATGCAATGAATTTTTAAATACCAATTGCTCATTCAATATTCCATAACGAATTTTCTATGTAGTTCTTCAAAGTCGGTGTGTGACCATGTTTCCTGCTGCTGTTGCTTGAGTGGCGAGGCTTTAGCAGAGGCGGCAGGCAACTGAAGATCAATGATGACCCACCAGAACATGTGGGTCACAGACCACGCTCAATGAATGAAAGGTACGAGCTCTGTAAGTTTCATCGCGTTCATCTAAAAAAAGTACATATCGTTTGAAGATGTCGTTGACTAACCTATCACACTCTGGAATTAATGTTTATTCATACAGTATGCATGAACTGTAAAGTGATTCGTTCTTGTTGGCGTTCACATTAGTTATGAATAGCGAGTTTTCTCTTGTAAAAATGTGATAAACAGAATAATGTGAAACCTAATAAGCTTGAGAGATGATTGGTTCGGAGGAGCGTGGGGGTTGGGGAAGGAGGGGAGCCCTGAGTTCCAGGCTTGGAAAGCCGGCACGTCCAGTGCCCTTCCATTCCAGTGCAGTGTCCAGTGCCTATGACCCTTCTCCCACAGTCAATTGGGAGGGGTCGCAGCAGTATCAACAGATGAGATTTATAAAAATGTACAAATACATAACAAACAAGGAACACAGGGTCACCATACACACATACATACACACATGCATACATACATACATACATACATAAATACGTACGTACTTAGAATTCGTGTGACAAACATGGCAGGAGAAGTAACGCTACTTACTTCAGTGTTATGCTCATGAATTTCTTTAAAAATACCATCGCGTAAAGGCGCAACACACAATATACTCATAAACAATTTTGTACAGAAAAGTTAAACTTCTGTTCTACTTGCTATCAATCAACTTTTGTAGCCCTTACTAGCGTAAATTTATGACATAAAAAAACCATTTCATATCCAGCTCGTGTCCAGTAATGCGCATACAAGTTAGCTCTGAAATAAATGCCACTATCGCAGTAACATTATGCGCCATGTCAATGCTATCATACATCCAAGATTCCAGCCCACACCAAGTCGGAAAGCTGGCAATCAGAACTACAATATTATAGTATAAGAGATGTGCAGCTAAAATAAAAGCATTGTTGTAGAAATAGAGTCAAGAGACGAGCTCTTAGCCAAGTAAACCCGTCGTTCAAGTACCCAACTGGACTGTCTCACAGTTCACATCGAAGCTCCAAGCGTTTGTCATGATGTTGGACCTCTGGATGAACAACGTGTACAGCTAACGAATACGTTTACAGAATGTTCGAACTCCTTACTACCCTTGATATCGAGTTCAATAATGAATTCTGCCAGGAAATCGTTCATCATCTCTCACAGCTTAAGGCTGAATTGAAGCTTTACTTTCCAGACTTGGCATGTTGTGCCTACATAACTAATTAATTTTCCGTTGATCCGGCTGGTCTGCATGTCGGAACCGGGCAACAAGAAGCTCGCGCAGACATCGAATCTAATGAGATAGCAAAAAAGAAACACAAAGAATGCTGTCCTGTGAACTTCCGGGTGACCATATGCACGATTTTCGATGTGCAAAGTTACGCCACGTAATGAACTGTCCGTGGAGAAGAAGCAGCTGCATTCCTCACATTAAAATTGAATGAATTGTATTTGCTGTTGTCAGTTTATTTACATGTTCTAATTTTAAATAAATTTCTGTCTGATCGAAATGTGTTTTTCTGAAGTTAAGTGGTACGTGGTGATGATACGAGACCTTCAAGTGCGAATCAACCAGAAAAATTTTACACACCTCTGGTACAGAGAGTTTATCTTAAATCTACTCCTACACTTAAGTCATCATAGCCAAGGAAGTTACTGTTCCAGGAAGTCAATATTCCAGTAATCAAATTATACTGTACTGGATTCTCTATAAAAAATAAGTTTATGATACATGCACCTGACAAAGGGGCTATATAACTGAGACAAAAGATTCTAAAATGGGGCCTATAGTCATCTTAGTCTGTAGCTTGCGCATAATACCAGTTTATGGTATCAAAATTTGCAGCCTTTTAAAATTTTCATCAATAAAGATATCTTTTTAATATCCAATTCAGTACGATATTAGTGAACTACAAGTACATTTGAGTTGTGTTTGAGCATCAAGGAGTACGCAGGCAGGTTGCTGCTCACGTGCGTGCATGCAGGTGCTATAAAGCGCACGCCATCTTCCCTGTGCCGTGCCTCGTGCCACTAAATTACAAAGAAATGCCGCGCCAGCGTTCTGGTACGCATGACTTGCTTCTAAAGTTTTTTGTGGCATAGTTTGAAGCAAGCGTTATTGTTGTGTGAAGATGTGCAACTCATAACAAATTAACCACAACAAATAAATGGCACGATCTATTTACATAGGGTACAAAATGTATCCTAAACTCGTGTGTTGCACATTTTTTTCTTTTAGGATTTGATTTTTTGTATTCTGGATATCAGAAATCTGATACCATAAATTTATTTCCTAATACTTTACAAGTACAAAAAAATTTCATTACCCTACATCAACTAATACCATTTAAGATTTTGTTTTTCATGGTGTATTCTCAACCCTTAAAAAGTACGGTATATTAACACTCATTGCAGAACCTGTACGTTGATGAAAAGCTCATTGTGGTTGGTACAATTCTTTCCTAATACAAATTTTGTTTCACTTCTGTGCTCCATCCGACTAGCTCTCTATGTGCACGACGGTGTCTCGAGTAGTGAAGAAGTAGCAACTTGTACTAAAAATTTCAAACAATTCAATCATGTGTTGACTGTTGAATCTATGAACCTCCACGTTGAACAACGAGAACGTTCAACAGCAACGCCATCAAAGAAACTGGGGCATCGCTTTCGATGGACCGCGACGTGAACATCACCGGGCTGTCGGTGGTTGATCCGGCCAATAGACGCATCCTAATCTTGAGTTAAATGGCTTCTTCCTGGACAGGAACAACTCGTCCTCTGCGAATGATTATAAACCACGCATACCCTCCAAAATTGTCCGTGTGTCACTTGTCTTGCTAAGCAGACTGGTGTACTGGGATGGATGAGACAACCAGCGTGATGGTTCCTCACCAGCTGGTGTGTCTGCTTGTTAACGAAGGATATCCTGACCTCGTGAGCCAGACCAGCTGCACACTTGCTTCAATGGTGCTCAACTCTATGCTATTACTTCGCCTTTCCTTGTCACATAAAGCACACGTAGAGTAACTCGTTCTATGTTAGTTCATGTCGCTCGCTCTGTATGCGCGGGAAGTACTCCGAGTGAATGGATCTTTCACAATAGGAAATAAATGTATTGGTCAATCAACGCATGCATTTTAAATATAATATTACATGAACGTGAAACAAGTGTAAGGCTGATTTCATGATAACTTGACTTCATGCTATGATAAGGAATATTTAAGGCTGCGCTTAACTATAGAACAGACTCTATCCATTTAACGGTATACTCTTAATGAATGTAAGAACAAAGAACACATGAAAAATTAAACTGAAAATACTTGACTGTTATTTTTATCAATCAAAGCAAGGCGTAGTTGTTGATCACAAATGTACTTCATCTTGATTTATATTTTCTCCCACATCCTACTAGAGAATGAAGCAACAATCAATTTGTTTTCTCAAATTAGTAATTTTTTCATTTGCTTTCTCGCTACTTGAACTCTTTTTATGGTCTAAATTGCGCTTGATAAAACTACACGTTTGAAATTCTGACTCCTCATCGATTAGTTTACTCGAGGTTTCTGCCCTAGTTTTTCCAGTAGAAGTGATCAAGAATTCCTCCAGCTTCAGCGAGGGGAATTAACGAATTTCAATCAAAGAAAAGTAACTAACCGCGTACAAAACATTTCAATCATAGCCAAATAGAATTATAGAGCCTCAACTCGCCATACCAATCACTAACTAGTTTTTTTTACGTTCCATAATTTATCAGCATCGTAGATATTGTCCGTGACTACAAATTATTGCTAACTATAAACTGAAAACTCCACGTGTTGCATACTTTGAACTTTGAACTCAAGAGTTCTGCGATTAGAACTATTAGAGTTTAATTTTTGCTTGTTTATCTTTTTTGAACGAACGTAGTGTCCGCTTTATGCAGCATGAATTTAGAACATTACTCTTTACATCTCTATGTCAATGTGATTTCGAGTGAATTCATAGAAACTATTAAAATAGCTTATATTATGTAATAATAACATAAACGGGAACCCAGTACAATCCTGGATAAAATATTTCATAATTTATTAGATAATATATTTTGGAATTCAAAATTAAATTTTCTTTACTCGGGTATTATTTACTACCCAAAGTAAATTTTGATTGTTGGAAGTATCTGAAGCATCATATGTAAAACAAACTTCGAAAAAAACGCAAATTTCGAATGACAATCTTAACAAGATTCTTCAGGATGGCAGAGTATTATGACCTCTACCAAATAAATGTCAAGACTGTGGAACTTCATTGACTTCAACAGAAAGAAGTTTGTAAACACCAAAAGTGTGGAACACAAAAGGAGTTCAGGAGCGAAAAACAAAATCAAAAGAATGAAATCAGAATGATCTAAAGATTGATGTTGAACAAGAAATGAAGAAGTGTCTGTAAACTTACAACCAAAGTTAGAGTTTGAAGGAAGGCTGTCAGGAAAGACGCGCAAGACCGGAGCCATGGTTTAGCATGGGAGGAAGGTTTTAGTCAATTTTTAATTAATTTTGTTTTTCTATATAAATTTATTATATAATAATTCAATAAATATTTTATCCAGAATTTCGTTCGGTCACTCACCAATTACTGAAAACATACCTTCAAAATATCTCCAAAAATAAAATGATATACACCACAATTTAAGCATTAGATCTAAACTAAAACTCAACTCGACGGGAAATTCGAAAAACTTTTATTAATATGTAGAAGACTTGAAGTTTGAAGTTTAGATTTTTTTACTCCATGTATCCACATATATGTAGAGAAACAAATGAACTGAAATCGAGCTACACATAACTTCACTGAGTCGAGATCAAATAAAATTGCTTTGTCTTGGCACGCAGTATTAACTGCTACGAAAGCGTACGTTACATTTACAAATCAATTTTTTCTTCGTATCATCTGCAGCTGTTGTATTATCCTTTTACGCCCTTCTATCTATGAAAAATTATTACTGCTAAAAGAACTCACCGACAAATATTGTGTTAAGTGGTTTTGAACATCTTTATTACTAACAAAAAATCAAATTCCGAACATTTTCTCGAGACCTATTTTGCTGGGACATTAACAGAAATGTATAGCACATATCATACTTAAAATGTGAACATTTCATTTCTTACTGAGGGTTAATTTTCACTGCACTAAGAAACTCGAGTTCTGAAGTGTGCAATTAAGTATTATAATAATTGCAGTCATCACTAATCTTCTTGAGTAGCCTATTCTCAAAGTGATTCCGTTTAAATATTCAGCTGAGCGCTGTACACCTGTTTCCAATTAAATTTATTTTATAGGAGGATGAAGAAGCTTGCACAACTATTGTTCAGCACAGTTTTTTTTGCATAATTTGAGAATATTACACACAACGTGCACTGCTTGATCAATCAATTATAAGGTCATTTTCCTTTCTTCATAGAAATCATACGAACCGTAAACGAGTGCCGCTAGAACAGATTCGTTCCTAAAATTTGCAGGAAAAGAATTATCTAAACCTATTTAATCCAAAGTTTTTGGCTCAGGCTCATTTTTATTAACATGTGCTGTTAGAAATGAAATCAATAGGTTTATTTCACTGAAACCTTCAAGTTCTTATTAACTAATCTTAAATTAACGGATCTCTATTTTCCGAAGTCAAACTGTTTCGCGAAGTGGTGTTAAAGAGGTTACAGAACGAAGGAGCTCGAAACTTCAGCAAAATTCGCTTTCGTATATGTTAAAGATATGTTATACAACAAATTTATTTTTTAGTATATTGTGTGCTACAACAATCAAGTTACATCTCATACAATAGAACGACCATCAATTATTCGATAATAGTAAATATTATATTCGATGAGAATAGTTAATGATGTTTTGGAAATACTAGCTTCAATAGTGGATAATGCTCCGAATGAAATACGTCTTTTGACAACTGCACAAACCTGTGTTACTAAGCCCTGTTGCGGTGCACATGCGTATGAGCGACTTAGAGCATGCCAGCGTTCGTAAAATGATTGTTTCATCACAGTCGGGATCAAACAGCGCTTCTCTGAGGTAATAATCTCACAACTGCAGTACAAAAGCATTGAATGTTTATCGAAATCTAAGTGTTAATTGCCGTAAATGTATCATCACTCATGAACCCCATGTCAACGAATCACTAGTGGAGGAGCTTTCATTGCTCAACTCGGTTCAGTCTAAAGAATTTCATGTTGATCACAAGGATCACAGTAATAAATATTGTTCACTTTAAACCAGCATTTCCCATCTTACAATTACGTACATTACCTGTACACTAAACAAGAAAATGCATACATTTGTTTATAAACAAAATGGAAGAAGCAGTATCACCAGTCTAATGTCAAGTATTGTTAATGTAGGTCAAGAAACAGAATGAGATTAAGTATATATTTTCAACCTCTTTCTAAATTGCGTGAAACGTCAAATAACCTAAAATTGAGGTCGCTTACCAATATCTGTTCCGCTTATTTCTACAAGGGGATTCGCTATGCAATAATTTTTTCGAAACATCCAATTGCATTCTGACGTATCCTTAGAATTTCCGCGAGAACACAGACTGGAAACGTCGGATAGAGAGTGAAGTCTCATCAGCAGCAGCGACGAGTTACACTGTTGGAACGAGCAGTCAGTGGAGAGGAAAGAGGCCGCTGTTAGTCACCGACCCACCGCGGCCACACCACCTGCTCTACTAAAGTCCTGCGGGTGCAGATACTTTATAACGAAATATTGATCTCTACATCAACTCATGTCCTCTACACAAACAACTTTAAGTTTTCTCTGTATTAACGTCTACTTTGAATAACAAATAGGTAGTGTTGACGGCAAACGTATTCGTTCAATACAATTAGTCTAAAAACTTCTATTGATTTTGTTTCTATCATCGGATAAATATCCATTAAATATCTTACGTGCAGTAGGCGTTCAAATGGAAATATTTCCCACGCTTATTCATTACGATGAGGTTAATTGCACCAAGCAGACTTTTATAAAGCTTTGAGCCTCTCGTATTTGTTGAAATTATGGAGGGTCTATCACTAGTTTGTTAACAGCTAAAACGCTAAAAGAATGAAAATCTCAGAGGGTTATAATCGGCAATAGGATCTATTTGACTGCATTTTTATAAAGAAAATGACTCTGACATATTTCAGAAATTTCATTATTATTTTATTCGTAGGTAATCTTTTCATTCATGTGTTCGACTTGGAAGTGACTCGTTGTCTGGAAGTGACTCGTTTTCCATGTTAGTTGTAGATCATCAAATTACTCAAACAAACGAGTAATATAGGAACACCCTAACAGCTAATTGCTCCTTTGCATGTTAAAAAATATTATTTCTTGAATATCGTAAGCCCTGTTCTACGTTATGAACAAACTGACACAAGAGACACTGCTGTCCTTGCGCAAGAAAATACTTTGTCTTAGAACTCTTTTTGATGTACACTCACCTAGCCTGGGTTGTTTCAATTACGTTCTCCATCATTGACATGAATGCTGATAACTTTGATTTTTGTTCTATTTAGGACAAGTACTAGAATTCCGATGTTTACATACTTTAAACGAATGCATCTTCTATACTTTATTAAAACAAAATGTACATGATTGAGACGTAATGATAAAATTTTGGAAAATACCGATAAACTTCAGGTCGCTAATCTTATCCAATAACTTCAGCACGTAACGGAAAAAATGTGTTTACAACTTTGATGTAAAGATTTATACCTCGGTGTAAATCTTGGGTGGTACTTCACATATTCTGTAGTTTACATCAAATGACTAAAAATTCAAGTTTCTATTTATTCTTAACAGGGCTATTTTTATCTTGTTTGTGTTAGTCTTATCAGTGAAACTACCCCATACTTATGCCAATATTTCAGTGTAGTTTAAAAGTTATAATCTCTAAAAGGTACATCATTCAGCAGAGGAGATCATTCAAAACGTCAGAGTTCGTTTTCCGCTACATTTTTTTCTGGACAATAGGTTCAAAAATCCATATAGTGAGAGATAATATATTAACAAAAGATTTCTTTACGTTCACAGGGAGAGTGAATTTTAATTGTGTGTGATATTGAGCACATTTGGAGAGAGTCACATGAAAAACGTGTTTTTTATCCCTAATTGTTACTTTCTCACTTGCGAGCCACGGTACAGACGATCCTTCGACAAATTTGTGTTCAATTTCAATAAGTTTCCGAGATCCTAATTAATGAACTTAACCCATTTGCATCGATCCTTATAAAAAGGCGAGGAAACGTCGGCATCATTGATTTATACCCGAGATGTTGGTGTCCATTATTGTTGGAGACGGGAATAGTTGCCCGAGACGACGGTTGCTATAGAAACGACCCAAACACAGCCAACTGAAGAGCCAAACATTGTTAGCGTGCTTGCTGACGCTCCTTTGAAGATTGTGTCCTTGTAATGAATGTAAAAAAGTCGGCAAATGACTTGGTTAAGTGATGCTGCTTTTAGGTCAATCATGAATGCAATATCAACCATATTTTCTTGCTGTTATGCCTTCTTTGCCTGGGAAAAGGCAGTCAGGAAGGGAGGATTACCTAATATATCTGGCAGCGACACAAATACGTACCCAACCGTATTACCTTACCTTCCGGCGCGTGTCACACAGCAGTCTCAGTTGAATTACACAGACACATTGGCAAAGCAGGTTCATCCGTGAAGTGGTCATGATCTCGGCCCTCAACATGTTTGTATTTCTGGGAACCGTGACGCAGGTTCTTCAGGCTTCGGAGACTGAACGTAAACAAATACTGAAGACCAACAATATTGAGACTATATCAATGTAAAATAAAAAATGAAATTAAGCGACGAAATGACTGGCTTATCATAACAGAAAGCATGAAAATAAAACTATAAACGATGAAGAGAAATTCCACGCTGAAATAACTCCTCATCAGTGTGAATATGAATATTTCACTCACATTCTCATTTCGTTCATGTCACAAATATTGCCAATTCAAAATATATTCTCACAAAACGGCATCATTCAAGCAAATTCGAGGTGGTAAAAGATTGATCAACATCAGGATTGCGTTGGTTGTGTAAATTGTCAGAATTTCCGCCTGAATGTACATTTAATGTAAATATATTTTGCTTGATTAGGGCTTCTTTTTAAATTATGAGGTAAAAACTTTAGTCCTAAGTTGTAGCGATAGTTAGCTATCCATAATTATAATATAATTATGTTTGATATACTTCATGCACGTTATGCGTTATCCTGTACCAAACATACATTTTTCTCGCTCCTGCTCACCACCACCAGTATAACAACGTACAAACAACAAACAAACAATCTTTATTTCTAATCAAGTACACAGTACATAGACATTAGTACATTGGTTTTTAAATTCTTAAGGTTAACATTCTAAGAGTAAGGGTGATGGTGAGCTCCACGCGACGATCCCGGGAGGTTGATGGGCGTCTTCATGGGCGGGGAGTTGAGTGCTTAGCGGGTTGAGTGCACGGCGCAGCGTACGAGAAACAGCTCGTGTCCATGGCCGGGTTCGAACCCGCGGGCTTTCTACATGAAGCAGAGACCTGATACAGAACACGGGCCGCAGACCACTCGACCACGGTGGCTACAGAGATAGCGAATCATACATTTTCTTAAAGAACGTTTACTCAACTTTTACTTTTCTCATCTGGACATATTTATTTCTAATTGTGGTATAACCATTAAGCTGATGTACCAATTTTACCAAATATTTTGGTATAAAAAGCAGATGTGAAAGTTTAGAATTTTTGATATGCTGGAACTCCACTTGCCCGTATCAGTATTTCTTCTTGGCAACACATGACATGTTTCACTTCCCTTTCTCATTTGTTGTCTCTTTCTGACTTGTGACTTCCGATTTTATTTACCGCAATGGAGTTCTTAGTTAATTACAATAATAAATTAAGTTTCATAGACCAGAAGTTGATAGGAATTCATTGTTTTGCTCTGTGTTTATTTATCGGTTTGTTACCTTCTGGGTTAAGGCGGGAATTTTTTTTTGCCAGCCAGTCGGTGAACTTCAATTTAATATGAGTTGAAATTGCCTGCGCTATAGCACCCACTCGAGGAGAACTGAAAGACCAATTGAGCTTTAGTACTCAGCTTTATTTCTGCATAAAAGTAATGGCCTCAAGGGAAATGGCCAAATCTTCAGGGTTTCCGTCCACAGTGATTTAGGCCCCACGAGTTGTCGCCACCAGGAGTTGGAGTTGCAGCAGCAGTATCTCAGCGATACAAAGAGGGTAACCAGTAGGCAAGCAGTGAGGGCAGGGCTGTAATATGCCTGCGCAGATTTGTAGGGGTGAGCAAACTCCATGCAGTTCAGTAAAAACAGAAAAACCTCGTCACCATCACTCATTGCATTTACTAACCATAGGAGGTCTGTAGCGATATTACATCGCCCAAAAATATACAAATAGAGCATTCTAATTAATAAAATTAAGTATAAGAAGTAAAATCGTCATTTGGTCCTAGCATTAAAAATTCTAGATACTGTAAAAGCGTAAAGATTTACCCACTCATATAATAGCACCAAACTTATTATTGATGTTTTACAAGTTCTCTTGATTTCTTTTTACAATTACTATTACATAGTAATAGTAATTTTGCAACTCAAAAAAGTACCATTTACGTGTTTCTATTCACAAACGGAAATTACGTTTCTGTTTTTCGATGGTTCTGTCAGCAACATTTCGTTCCGACTTCCGCTTCCTTAGACTATATATAGAGCGACTTCCACAGCATGGAGCATTCGTCTCAAAATTCGTGGTGGTGTGTTTAAATAGCAAATGTAGAACAACCCCTGCCCTCACTGCTTGCCTACTGGTTACCCTCTTTGTATCGCTGAGATACTGCTGCTGCAACTCCAACTCCTGGTGGCGACAACTCGTGGGGCATAAATCACTGTGGACGGAAACCCTGAAGATTTGGCCATTTCCCTTGAGGCCATTACTTTTATGCAGAAATAAAGCTGAGTACTAAAGCTCAATTGGTCTTTCAGTTCTCCTCGAGTGGGTGCTATACCGCAGGCAATTTCAACTCATATTAAATTGAAGTTCACCGACTAGTTGGCAAAAAAATTCCCGCCTTAACCCAGAAGGTAACACTGGTGACCCTAAGTGCAAAAATAAAAACAAAGAAAACCTGCCTGTAGCTCTTGCTTGAGGACTAGCTGTGATCTATTGTTGCATTACTTTACTGTAGTGTGGATTGCATGTGTAGCGTTCAGGCAGATAATCTTCTTTGGTGTCCATTTAATTTTGTCCAGTGCTGATATCTTATTTTTTCCAGTGAGGGCAGGGTAAAAATTTTTAAAAGAAAGAGGCTAGAAATTCCGCATTTTTTTCTTACAGTGTTCAATTTAAATTAGTAACCTTCCAAACCCTAAATGGGAACAGGTTATTTCCTTTGATTTCAATTCAATTATAAAAATATATTCCTCTCAAAAATAAAAACAAAAATAAATATATATATATATATATTTTTTTGGCTAAAGCCCATATACTATAAATTAATTCTTATTCCCCATTATTATTTCTACTATACCTAATTTTTTTTGTAACAGTAGTTGAATAACAGTATTAAAATGGCAGAACAATCTAACCACACTGGGGCTCAAAATAACCCTTCCAACACTCTGAGAAGTGTTCACCTCACGCCTTTTGCTACGAAAGACCCTGCCATCTGGTTTAAACAGGCAGAATTAGCATTAAATAGAGTCGGGATCACGGATGAGGCGAGTAAATTTGATTCAATAGCCTCTACATTGCCTATTGAAGTCATTAAAGCAGCTGGGAATGCATTCTCGACACCCCACCTAACTGAGCCATTTAGCCACCTTAAGAGGCGAATATTGGAGCGCCTTGAAATGTCACCTCAGGCAAGAATTAGGAGCCTATTCGATGGGTCATGTGTACCCAAAGTTTCGGAGACAGTCACACCTTCAGTGATGCTGATCGAGCTACGTCAGCTTACCAACGGATTGGGATTAAGGGAAGATGTTATTGCCGAACAGTTCATAGCTCGACTTCCCTCTGCAATTAAACCATTCATATTAACTAAGAACCTTGGCACGCCAGTGGAGGAGCTGGCTAGATTAGCTGATACTCTGATGGAATTTCAGAAAACTCCGAGTGTAGAAAGTAACCCGTTAATAGCGCAGACGAGCATAAACGTACCCAGCAATAGTGCAGAACCCCTTGCTGCAATTGAAACCCTACAAAACACGGTGCAGAACCTAGTGTACGCTTTCAGTCAGTTATCCACCTGCGTTGAGACCGACCGCGGTGGAGCCGACAACTACATAGCGAGTGCGACACACAGTCAGTCTCGTCCCGAACAGCACCATCAGCAATACTCTGATCAACCACCTGTGCGTCAGCAGGAAAGAATCCCTCGACCAGAAAGCGATTCCGATGGATATTACCAGCCCCAAAGCCAAGAGAGACGCGCTTACGATAATCAGTTTTCTCAAAGGAATTATAATCAGAATAATTACAAAAAGAAATTTCAGCCGATAGCACCTCCCGTACCTAGACCAATCTCGCATTCACAGAGTCAGCCTTGCTGGTACCACCATAAATTCGGAAGTTACGCTCAGAAGTGTGTACCTGGTTGCCCTAGGT
>VCRD01003924.1:4498-35692 GCA_006783055.1 Trinorchestia longiramus
GCGAACGCAGCCCACAAGCGAACGCAGCCCACGAGCGCACGCAGCCCACAAGCGAACGCAGCCCACGAGCGCACGCAGCCCAGAGGAACACGACGCAGAATAATGCTAGGGATTCTTAAACAGGATGCTCGAGAGGAAATAGCGCAACGCTACTCTCCTTTTTCAGAGCTGTAAACAGGCTTGGACTCTGGGTGGCATGGAGTGAGAGGAGGAAGAGGACGGAATCAAAATGCATAAATGTTATGTACGAATTATTTACTATTACGAAATACAACGATACAAAGTTCAGGGAAATTCTGATAAAGACGTATGCACAACTAAAACGGACGTTACGGCAGTAGAAAACACATGAAGAAACAAACAAACATTAATTACGTCTTTCGCCGTGATGTGGGAATTCAAAAGCGACACTGAAATGAACTTAAATAAGAGTGTTGCCAGACACTGTACCCCTGGCCAGTGTATCAGCAATGTCCAGAAGAACAGTTTTTCTCAAGACAGCAAATGCAATTAAGCCTAATTCAGTAAAGCGCGTTTGTTTTTATTGAGTTAAAGGCCAGCGAGTACAGCTCAGGGACTTCAACCAGAAATGCAAGAAAGAGTCAAGGAGACTCATCACTTTTGTGACAAATAATTATTGAAGAGAACGTTATAATCCAGGAGCAGTACAAGGACCACATGTTCTCCACAGACGACACAGACCGGCAAGTCTCGTGTTTTTCTCGTGGTTTTATTGAGGATCAGATCTCCATTTCTGATAATAGAAATGTCACGCACTGGAGGGAAAAATGAATAATCGGTATCGTACTCTGCAACCCAATCCATTACAAGCTCCATTCCATTGTAACGTACACTATTTAACACTTACGTACCTACAATTCATTACCCCTGGAAAAAATCATTACAAAAATCGTGTTATTTTAGATTCGCAAATTATTGCAACTTTTTATGATTGACTGTACTTTTTCAGTATTCCACGTAACACGCTACGCAATTATTACATTGATTTACTATTCAATTCATTGATTTCTATTGAAGCTTACTGGACATGCAAATGTTCCTACCGCAGGCACTGACCTCAACACCACATGCACCAAACAAGCTTTGCAATGCTTTCTACAGAGCGTTAGACGTGGAAGAGATAAGCTGTAGTTAGCAGTGGAGGAGTTCTTCCCTTTTTGTCCTTCCCGCAAGTGCTATCAACGGTGATCAGACATAATGTAACTGCAGCAAGTGGATTTTCCGTTTTTTAAATTTTTTGTCAAACGTACCAGCTTTAATGATGTCTTTCGTTGTTCGGTAACAAAATGCAAACTAGAAATGCGTGTCAACCTAGAGCAATAATGGATACTTTTTCTGCGCTGAGCGTTTGCAGTCGATAAAAATACATTATTTGAAAAATTTCAGTGCAGAGCTAATTAAATATTCGTATGATTCTGTGTCTCAGTCTCAAACTCATTAATAGTGTCCAACATCTGTAAATAAGATCATCTTTCAAAATCAACTAATAATCATGTAGCTGAAAGTGTTGCAATTCAATTTTGAGGCTCCATCTAAACACAAGGACGTTACATCAAAAAGAGTTCAAAATATTCACGAGATTGATTGTTTTCACGAGAAAACAAGCATGAAGATCTGATTTTATCTTGGTGAATAGAAATGTGAATGAATAATCTTCAGCAATAATTAATAACTTTTTTCCATTACTCACAGATGCAGCCAATGATACATTTTTTATTTATTCAGTAGAATTCCGAGACAATGGAAAACAAAACGATTTCCTGAAGAGCATTCCCTTGTGCTGACCTTACAGCCCTCGCCTGCCTCAGCTGTGCACAATAAACTCATGCGAGGGACGGAAATCAAAGTCAATTCGAGACTCTGCAGTAATTCTGTACTACTTTTACCGCACAGACAATTTTTTACGAGCAACCAGCTTATCAACTTTAAAATACTGCAGCTTTGTCGCATAAAACATGTCCTTCAGTTAGGATGGAGGCCTAAACTTGGATTGCCTCCGAGCTTTCGTGCGAACAAATTGTCCTTAAAGTTGAGGAAAAGTTTGCAATTCACGTCTGTGTTGCTGAACGCCCAGTTTCAGCCGCGTGCACTGGATGTCCTCGTATATCACTGAAGCATTTCCCACTTTGTGATGGTGTCCCGAAGGCAGAGTTATGCAGAATGTGTGTAAGCTTCATGTTTCAATTCGGACGTTCGGTTTAAATTCATGAGAACATTATGGGGCAGTGAGGTCATTTAGTCTAGTTAAAAAAAAAATTGGGGTCTGCGGTGTATATATTTAGCGAAAGTCTGTGTCTTCATAACCTTATAATAAGAATTTACTATCAAGCTCACAAGCGTAATGTCATTTCTACCTAATGAATTGTTCAGTAACTTGATGCTGATATTCCATTTTTTTAATTAGATACGTGGATATTGGAATTGTTAGATTTTTATCCTCTGCTTCAGAATGATGCGTTTTGTTAACACTTTTGAAGCCGTAAATGACTCTTGGTCGCGTCGTAGAAGCAGGACAATCCCTAGTCGCAGTGAGGTGTTCAACCACTATCCTTGACATTCTACTGGCCTTCAGAAATATAAATCTGGAAATCACTTCTCTCAAAACAAAAAATCTATTTGTGTCTGTTAAAATGAGCTTGTGTGCGGATACCCGGCGTAAATGTTCACATGAGCACGTGTACATTTAAGGGGATTAAAGTTTACATAAGTTTGCTAAAAAGAATTACCATAAAACACTAGAACAAAACACAGTGCATATCAATGCACTGTTATTGACAAGAGTCTTGCTTTCACGGTATATGCAACTGTAACGCGCTGCTGTAATTTTATTCAAATTATATTTTGTATAATTAACCGTAAAAACAATGGTGTTTCAGCTTCCAGTACAAAACTAGAAAATGCTCTTCAAAGACGGAACAAGTCCATTATTGTGTTATCCAGAATTTAAGCAAATAATTCAAAGAAACTAAGTAACTTTGTTCAAGTCATCGGCTGTCGAGCTCCCACGTTCATAAAATTGTTCAGCAAAACCGTAGAAAATTTAGCTGTTCGAATTGAACGATGAGGATAATCCAGGTTTCCTTTGATGGCCCTCCATACAGCGCAGGAAACTGAAATTACAACACGCTCGGTTTGCACGCACTGTTTAATAACAGACAGTTGACAGGTGGGATCATGTACGGGCACGGACAAACCTGCCGCCACTCCTGGTCAGTTTTGACTCAAATAAAAAGAACGTGCTGCTCCCAGCCCAGTAAAGGCAGGGGCTGGCCTTTCATTATGCAGACTCGCCATTTAGGCGTCGACCTTTTCCACTGTGGCCAGACTTGCGCAGTGCAGGAGAGCCGCACATCATCCTCCTCAAACATGAACTTCTCACGAGATCGTCGGGAAGGAGAAAATCCGGCCGTTTCTGACTGTGACAGAGCCAATTAAGGAAGTTGATCAGAAAGTTAGCTTGGTGGATAGTTATGGAAAACTTAATTGTTATTCTCAAAGACGCTAAAGTTTTACTTATATTTTTTGCATTGCAACCCAGCAACCCAGTACAATAATGACTCCAAACATACAACTAAATCTGTGACTTCTTGGTTCCAGAAAAATGGAATTAAAGTTTTACCACGACTATCGATGAGTCCTGACTTGAATTAACTTGAAAATCTTTGGTTGGAATTGAATGCTCAAATACATCGTCTGGCTCCGAGAAACCTTCATTAATTATAATAGAACATGTAGCCATTGAAGAATGGTTTAACATCTCAACACAAACATGTCCAAATTTGATTAAGAAGTTTGAAAACTCTGATGGAAGTTAAAAAGATGAAAGGTCATGTTATTGCTTATTAATATAGTTACTATGCTCCTTTGTTCTAACGGTATGAATATTTTCTCAATTCATTTCTAGATCAATTCCGTCGTTCTTAAAATTAAGTTCGAAATTACTTTTCATGTAATCAATAACAGAAAAAATTTGGAATCAAACGAACATTAAATTTTGAGAAATGATTAAAAGAATTGAACATTGTGGGTTTACGGATAATTTCATCTCTAACAGTTCGTTCAGAGCTGCTCTCAGCTCCAAGCGTTAAGTGCTCATACTGAACATAAAATTAATGGACCGTAAATATGATACATCTGAGGCAGCCCTGACGACAAGCAGGTGCACCTTCAAAAACATTAACAAGCAGCAAATATGCCTGGAGATATCACTGACGAGCACCTAGTGCATCTAGGTGAACTTTGTGCAAATATCAAACCACAAATGCAAACAGTGCAGTCTTTCAGATTCTCTATGTACAATCCATCAAATATGAAAAGCCACTTATCAATAGAATACGGTATATCTTCTGAAAACACATCTGACATTTAGAAATATCTTACTCTCGTCAGGAATTTTTGGAGACGCAGTTGCGCCTTCAAATGTGATATGATGTTCGTCTATCATCTCCAGTTGCGTTTTATGATAATTTCAACACTAACTGTTTCAAACACAATTTCAAGCCCAACACCTCCAAAGAACACACGTCCCTAGCTAGCTGGATCAGGGAGTGTAAATCCAACTCCTCCATCGTGCGCACGTACACAGTTTGCTGGAGCAGAGAATGCAAGTCCAAGTCCCGACAACTAATCACGCCCAGGACTTCGAGCGCTGGCAGCTCTGAATTTCAAAGAGCGCAAATTCTGGTCTTCCACACAAATACTGGAGCTCACGATTGGCTTTCAAGCGCCAGTAGGCCAAACAAAGCACTTGTTTGAGAGAGCGTCGTTATGCTTCTGTTTGAACTCAGTGATGCGGAAACGTTAGAGACAGTCTGCTCAGCCGCAACATGCATTTCACAACATGTGTTCTGTAACATCTGTTCCGCAACATGCACTTTTCAACATGAGACTCGCCATGCGTATTTTGCTATGTGCATTTGCATTCCAATGTACGACAACTTCAAAAATTGGTGACATTAAGAAAGGAAAACTAAAATCATAGAAAACAGAAAATGCTCTCAAAACTTTACCGAAAGCATCCACGTCTCCTTGCACTGAATAACATTCGTGATAAATAACTCGTTCTTTTTGGGGACTTTGGGATGTCATTTCAGATACTCAGGTTCGAAAGAGATATACTATTTCGTGCTGAAAAAGATTGCAGTAGATATTAATCAGAATTCTGTCATTTTAATCTGACACATTACGGTATATGTCTGTTTGGAAATATACGTTTTTGTTTTGTTTGTTTGTTTGTTAATTACTGAATACTGTACTACAAGCTTAATATGCTGAAAAAATAATACGTATGCCCACCGTGTTTCAAAACAATACGAAATATAATAAAATGACACTATTTGCGAGTCTTTCAGAAGACATATTTCATTTTATGCCATTAAGATGCTTACTGTACTAACTGTACCAAGCTCACACCGGTCCCGACGAAAAAGCATGTGCAAAAATTGAAAAAAATTCGCCACAAAACGACTAAAAATTCTTCACTTGTGGAGACGAAGATCCCTTTGCAGCACAATTTAGTAACCTGAAATTTGTGTTGAAATGAACAGTAAATTAAGTAAATTGCTAGTAAACTTATCAAATTGGTCGTAAACCATCTAAATTGACCGTAAAGTTATGACCAAAACAACCTCCGACTCAAAATTAATTGTAATCATCCGATCGGATGGACTGATGCTGCGCTGGATTTGAAAAACATAGTAATTAGAAAACTTTACAAACTGCGATCACTCCCCAGAATTGTTGTTCACTGATGCAAAATTCATCTAAAAAATCAACCTTATAAGTATCTAAATTGATTTTTAAGAAATCCTTCTTTGGTGTTGACTCAGATGCAGTCCGGTATTAATATTTATTGCTAAAGTACTCAAGTGTAGTCCAATGGTTCCCTCAATTTCTACGAGTGTTTTACCAGCAACCAGGATTTTATCAGTCTCATCAGGGTGAGAAATTTGGTCAGGACCTGCAGCACATATCTTTGAGGGCTTCTGCGCCCCCAACGCAGCGAAAGCAAGGACATCTGTAGCTCAAAACTTACGTTCATAGCTTACTTCAGCAGACAGAACTGCGGACCGTACGTGCATTGTCCATCCGCATTATGGTGGCACAATGCGGAGAGTTCACACTCGCATTTTGAGTGATGAAGTAGGTACAATAAGCGGAGTGTACATACAAACACCTTTTATAATTGGTTCAGAGGGAGCTAAATTTTCAGGAACTCATACAGCACGACCAGTTAAAGGTATGACAACGAATAGAGAGGAAAGTTTGGTTCGGAGTAAATCTGCAATAACATTAGGTACTATGCAGCACGTAAATAACAATCGCTGACACGTTTGAAGCAATTAACTACAAAGATTTACTAATAATTTATCCTCAAAGCTGATCACCGCGATTTTCTCTCTGTTCAAAATACGTCCAACAAGCCTGAAAAATCACTAGCAGAAAAAAATAGACATCTCGAGGTACGTATATCCGTCAACAGCCGGATGGTGTTCCGAAACTTAGAATTCAATTTTGTTTTGTTCTGTAGTCAATGAACAACAAAATGGAGCCATAGAGCATTCATTTCTTTTAGGCGTAGTAAAGAAAAAAGCATGACCCAGAAATTTCATTACAATCAGCGTCCACGGGTAAAAACCAGCTTAAGTTCCAGAGCGTCTCCTGTTTTTCTAACCACGTGCACTTCTATTAATGTTTTACTTTGGCTCTCCTACTGAGGTTGTATCTTGATTTCGTAGCAATTTGTCAAGAAATAATCAAATTATATAACTATAATATACATAGGATAGTGAGAATATTTCACACCTGCAAAAACTAAGAAGCCTCCTCATGAAAAGGTTTCTTAGTTTTTTTTTAGAGATCATGCTCCATACAAGTGCCCTATTCTCTTGCCCAAGCTATCGCTCTGAACAAATCTTGTAAACCTCATGGAACACGAAAGACTGAAAAAGTTTTTAAGGAGTGAAAACTTTGAGTACTGGGGTTTCCAATTACCAAATTACTACTCTGTGGCCAAAGAAACTTCATATTTTCTCATATCAGAGTTTTTTAAGAAGTATAAGTAAAAACTCATTTGAAATACCACTTTTGTCTGTTAAAATTAACTCGTTCTGTTCATTTACTCGCATTAAATGACATTTCCTCTTCTATCAGATTTGATTACTGATCGAAAAAAGTTTTTCCCCAGCAGATTATTTACGTATGCAGCGGGCGATGTTTCATGCAGATATTGACCACAAAAATCAGAAACAAGTTGCGACAGAAACGTAGTTGCGACGCTGAGAAAACTTTTTGCGTTTCAAAAGCTCGTTTACCCCAAGAACCTTTTCAAACCAAATCTTCAGCGTGTGCTGCAGGAAAGTTCTAATATGCTAAGTCTGCGTCCACTGCCGGCAAATACTTCACTAAGAGTAATTTAAAAACTAATCTTGGATAAGCTGCTTTCGATGTATGATGCAATTAATATGAATTAAAATATCGATTAAATTTTCTCTGAGATTGAACATTTTGATCACCTGTACTATCAATGAACTAACAACTGCTTTTTGGGCTTAAAATTTACCAAGTATTTAAGAAACTTGGCCAAATTGCTTTATTATTCTATCCAGTTTCTAATAAATCTTGCTTTTTCATCGCCCGCCAAATGGACTGGTGTGCAGACCTGAACTGCACTGCTGATGACGACGCTCATGTGTCTGAAGCAAAAAAAACTCCCTCAGGTCGGAAACAGTTGAGCAGAGGGGAAAAAAATCTATACAATAAATTCATATATCATAACTCCAACATTATACATCATGTTATGCTTTAAGAAAAGCATAAGAGATGTAGATAAAAAATTACTTTCCCAAATGTTTTCTGGAACATCAATAATAGAATGTTTTCATGACTGCAATTGTTTTCGACCAGAGGGAGTAGCAAATTGGGCATGCTGTGAATTTCTTTCAATTGAAGTACGAATGAGATCAAAGCATTTTTGAAACTTATGAACTTTATTTTCATGATGAAACATTACGTCATTAAGTATGGCATTTTAAACACGAAACATTAAATATGATGACGTTATAT
Source organism: Trinorchestia longiramus (assembly GCA_006783055.1). Lineage (NCBI taxonomy): Eukaryota > Metazoa > Arthropoda > Malacostraca > Amphipoda > Talitridae > Trinorchestia > Trinorchestia longiramus. The sequence continues at coordinate 12,584 of VCRD01003924.1, forward strand.
CCGGTAGAAGCTAAATCTAAAATTAAGCTCCAGTTTGTGTGGATGCAATCCTGTTGCCAGTAAAAGATTGGCGTGAAGTCGACTCCGACCAAAGGTAAGTCCCTCAAATACAAATGCACCTGAAAAAGTCGGTTGAATGCTGCTTTTAAGCTTTAATCCATGTTTAATTTACAAGTTTGAATTAGGAAACTCACCAAGAGACAGTGAATTCATTGTTTTTTACCAGATTTTATGGTCTACTATATTCGTTTTTATTGAATTCATTAGCCAGAACCAAAGAAGAGCGTACATAATTCGTAAACGACTGCATGACGCTGGAAACAAATCGACAATGTATGAACGAGAATATTTTGGCGAACTAAAAACCTCTCTCTATCAATTCATATAGCAACTGCTAGTGAAGTTAATTGTGGTGTCCAGGACACTACACCTACAAAGAACATCGGAATTATAATTATCAATACAGCCAAGCCTTCAAAGATTTTTTATCTTAATTACTGAAGTTTTTTCGATACTAAATTGAAAGCTGAAAATCTACTCGTTAAAGGACTATATAAATGTTTCCAGCATGACGCTAAATGTCCCTTTGATGTTAATATCTCATTGAACCCTACAGTTAGGAATATTTCAAAAGCGTGTTAACACGTTGCGTCCGATTGCCTGACTGTTGTAAATCTTCACATTATACGCATAGTCACTAGAAGGATCTGAAAAAATTACAGAACCTAACCTAAGTGGTCCACATACGTACCACTTCGGAGTCAACGTGTTAAAAAGATAAAGGGTTTTCTGCTGAGACTGCATGGAATATAATATATGAGTACTGGCTAATCAAACAAAGAAGAATTTACGTATGTAGAAACTGGAGGACTGATGCACTGGAAACGATACGTAATAATGTACTGGAAACGAAACTGAGGACTTCTAAGCAAAGGAAATAATTTGAACATTTTCAAACGCTCTATACATGATCTTACAAAAGAGTGTATTGATCTGAGCAGTCGTAGCAACTCTTCCAATAGCGCAGTGCAAACATCGCATTTTCAGTTGTGTGACTGGTTGCCATAAGGAAAATAAACATACTTCATCTGTTTACTTCTCCCAGTTTTAGAAAAATGGAATTCAAAACAGGAAAAACAAAGCTGCAGATACTTATAACTCGACTGCCATCAGCTACAACGCCAAGCGGCTTCAGTGTAAATCAATAAAATGATCCGTTTATGGCTTCTTCAAAAGTTCTGATCTAGAGCGAAGTCTCCTGCCTTGTCCAGTGCAGGAGGCATTGCTCTCTGGTCTTTGTAATTACTTGTGTCTCCTGCACCTACCTCCTGCAATGATAGCAGCGTCGACTAAGCTAGCAAACAGCAAGGTCGGGCGATCAGCTATAATCTCGAAATGTTTAGCGAACTCCTGAATGCTCGATGTAAAACATTCAGAATCCGATGAAAAACACTTAAAGTTCAATGTAAACCACTTGAAGTTGAATGTAAATTACGTACTCTCCTCGTAAAGACCCGGGTTTAATATCATAAACGTCGGATAGGCGGCAACGCGACCACCGCCCTGGCCAGTCGATGCCGCTGGCCGTGGACTATTTGCCCCACCAAAATACGACCCTATTAGGGGCCATGAGGACAATAGAAAAAAAGGCCTGGGACGACTATCCTGTGATCCGTTGCAGTATTTGTAAGGTTTCCGTGTATAGGTCGAGCTATTCAGCTTAAATAAGGGAAAAATGGGAAGTCTGACGTCGTATGAAAGTTTCCTGCGTTTTGACCTCCGGCTTTAAAAGTCCGGAGAAAATGAGATTTGAAAGCAAGCTTCCTAAGAAACGTTGTCAATTGTAATGAAAACGTCAATGTAAATAAAAGTGCTCTTCATTTTGCAAACTACTTGGCCACCAGGATCAAACAGTCTCAAGAAAAGGGGAAGTTCATTTTCTGAACTTCAACAAGATTGCTTCGAAAAGTGCTTGCTCAATTGAGGCTACAATACCAGTATTTGTTCACACAATGCTTGGCTTGGATACAATTTTAGGTCTTGTTGGCTTCGAACGGATTTCAAAAATTTTAAATCACATTATTGATCAGACCACACGAATATTCCGAGAGAACTTCGTAAACACAAACGAATTATGCCTCGTACTTTGCTACCATCTATTGAATGAGCTCTCCGCCAATCACAACTCAATCAATTTCCACCAGTAGAAGTTATTATTTTATATTATTAAAGATGTTGTATAAGATGCAAAAAGATAAAATATTTCAGCTGAAAGGGAATTAAATTGAATGTTGCACTAAAAATGCAACATTGTGTGACATAAGTTGGAAATAATTCGACAACACATTTTAAAGACAGTGCGAGACCAATTTTAACGACGTAGAAACTTTTGTTCCTCGATGCACGTTTTGATAAGTGCAACAATTTAGCAGCCTTGCTAATTAAAGTTAGCTTCACTTTTCCAACGAAATAATTTGAATAAAACCTAATTATATTGTTCCAGCTTCTGTGAAAGTTTGCTTTCGACACATGAAAGTTTCGAAGCTTCTCGATATTTTGTAGCACGGCTACAAGAAAGGCAAGCTATTCTTTTGTCCAATCTGCAGGGTAAATTTAAATGACAGATGTTACCATTTGCAATTATTTGTGAATAACGAAGCCTCGACTTGTTTCTTAGAAGATAAAAGTTGTCAGTCACGTGGCGAACGTATGAGATTGAAAATGGTCAGGAATTGGGTGAACTAATGTGCATCACAAATGAACTGAAATTTATTTAGAAAAGCTGATGCCTCCGGCGCCTTAATGAGAAATTATCGTTCACCAAATAGTTTTCGGAGTACAAAAATCGATTAAATACACATAACTGAAGAAATAACTCGGGTGACTGACGGTTGATTCGTACAGATGTCTCATGTGCTGAATTCGAGTAGCACAAACCAAGTGCAATGATTTTATAATGGTTTATTTTAAAACAGATCTCATGACGATGACAGTGGGATGGCTTCGGAGATAACAATAACTTGCATGATTCTGAACCATTAAGATTGAGCTGATGTGTAGTTAGAAGGATTTAAAAAGGGTGCTCAACACTTAACTAACCAAAAGCTGGTATTGAAAATCTACAAAACTGGAACGCAATTACACATACTGAACAAAATAAAGTATAATCGCTGGTATGTTGAGCGACGTCCTGTATGCCTCTTTCCTTGCCCCAGAAGTCAAAGTACATTTAGTTAATCCTTTTTTTCAGGTTTTAGAAACTGTTTTTGACTTATGAAGGTGCCAGTTCTTCTCAAAAACTTGGTCTTCTTCTTGATTCGTTTTTATTGGAGCTAAAGAGACAAGTCTGCGCACCGACTTGATCTTCATGAAATGCTTGATGCTGAAAAGTCAAATTATGAGACAGCTGCGTACGCCGGTCTGAGTTGTGCTAGAAACTTTGCGTTTTGGACGATTCCAACTGAAAATTAGAAATTTTCATGTTTAAGTATTCAATTTCTTATTATGTCAGTACTGAGTTCGGGGTTCTTAAAAAATGTAGAAATGTGCTGAAGCGTGAATGAATTTTTGGTGAAAGGATTAATTTATTAATGTAAACACAAATGACAAATTTTCTTAATATTATCGCTTGCGAAGTATATTTAGTACTCTCTCACAGTATACAAACAGCTGGGATAAATCCCACGTAATCAACTACATTCTACAAACTACTTTTTATGTACACATTACTTTAATTATCATAAGATTTACAGACGTAGGCATTTAATTAGCGCAAGCGGGACCTGAAATTAAGGCTGGGTGCTCCCACACAGTAATTCCATACGTAGCTGTTTTATTATTATATATCACGTACTGTACGTTGCTGTCATTTCCAAGGTTGCAGTTGGCAAAGCACCTACACAGAGAAAGACAAAAAATTGCAGCATCAGGGTGACTTGTATGAAGACTTGAGTTTTTTCGTGCTAGTATTTTCAATATTATTTTGCCATCTGGCTTTGTTAAGCTGATGGCTGCCGACGCCGGCGTGGGTGTTTGTAGCACCGTAACAGGAGGTCAGTAAATTGAAGGGTGGACAGCACTAGTGGACTACTTGCATTTTTTCCCGTGGTAAATATAATATATTTTCCACGGCAAAAAATGCAAGTAGTCCACTCCCGTGCTGTCGCTAACACAGCGCTGACAGAGGCGATTACGATCCAGTAGTTTACAATATGAAGGGTGGACAGCACTAGTGGACTACTTGCATTTTTTCCCGTGGGAAAAAATGCAAGTAGTCCACTAGTGCTGTCCACCCTTCAATTGTGCTCTGTTTAGTCAAGTGGGACAAGAGGTCAGTAAAATGTGCTCTGTTTAGTCAAGTAGGATAAGAGGTCAGTAAACTGTGCTCTGTTTAGTCAAGTGGGACAAGAGGTCAGTAAAATGTGCTCTGTTTAGTCAAGTGGGACAAGAGGTCAGCAAACTGTGCTCTGTTTAGTCAAGTGGGACAAGAGGTCAGTAAATTGTGCTTTGTTTAGTCAAGTGGGACAAGAGGTCAGTAAAATGTGCTCTGTTTAGTCAAGTGGGACAAGAGGTCAGTAAAATGTGCTCTGTTTAGTCAAGTGGGACAAGAGGTCAGTAAAATGTGCTCTGTTTAGTCAAGTGGAACAAGAGGTCAGTAAAATGTGCTCTGTTTAGTCAAGTGGGACAAGAGGTCAGTAAATTGTGCTCTGTTTAGTCAAGTGTTACCGTAAATTAGAACATGTTCAGCCGTACTCGTGACAATCTCCAAATTTTAATGATTGGTTTGTATATTATTTAAAGTTTTCTTAAAAATAGCACGTAGAATACCAGGAAAATCATAAAATACTAGGAGTATTCATGTACCCATACACATTATTAACCCACTTGAATAGTAAAGTTGTTAACACTCTGTCTCCTGAAGTCCAGGTATTTGTTATGGGAAAATAGATAACAGAAAATTTCGTAAATATTGTTAGTTCTATTCAGTTCATTCTTCGCTTAATATTGAGACCTTAATTAAAATCTAGTCCCTAATTTAAGCATTCAAAACACATAACAAAAACATTGCTACCGAACGTGAGCTGATTAATTATCAGTGTTATGATTTTTCCAGCTCTGGAAACAAACAAAGGATTTCAGCTTCTACGTATTGCAAAGCAGAGCAACAATCGAGGGTGTTCGAATACAAAATAAAATTTCAAGGGTGCGTATCAAGCTGAGCAGATATTTTTGCGCAAACTGTAGGACAATGTAGTGTAGTGACAGATAAGGAAAACACTAAATATATTTAACAAGCATTCATTATCTTCAAAGATACCGACTTCGGAAACTGTACAGTAATGTAATAAAATAATTCGTATGGATAAAAAATAAAATATGCCTTTATCGTGTAGTACATCGGAGAAGATGAAATTTCTGCTTTTAAATTTGGTTTGGTTTTTCTTTATATGACTGGTTTATTACATGAACGTATGTGCATGAGTTGTCAACAAGTTTTTTAGAATCGACAAATGAACCCACGAAATATTCTACAGTTTGTGTACCTCTTCTATTTTTCAATTTGTCAAATTTTAAAGACACTAAATCTTTGTTCCATGCTAGTATTTGGTCATCACAACTGACAAGCTAAAGACATTCACGGGAACTAAAAGGTGAAAGGCATTTGAGGCAGTGTGTAGGGAGATTCTTGCAGCAAGGTGCGTGTTGCCGTTTTGCCTGAGTACGCCCGCAGCAAGGAGCGTTGCCGTGTTGCCTAAGTACACCTGCAGCAAGGTGCATTGCCGTGTTACCTGAGTACACCTGCAGCAAAGTGCGTTGATGTGTTGCCTGAAAACATATACAGCAAGGTGCGCGTTGCCTGAGTACATCTGCAGCAAGGTGCGTTGCCATGTTGCCTGAGGACACCTGCAGCACGGTGCGTTGCCGTGTTGCCTACACGACAGCTCACTCATACGCGTAGCAGGAGGGTACTCGAACGAACGGACAATAACATCTATCATTCAAAACAATGACTTAACAAAATACCTCTCGACAATGTCTTAATTTAATGACTTTAGACAATGACTTCGGATGTTTAACCAAGATGTTAAAATGTTAGTAAACTGGTGAGTTCAACGCAGGTTCCTGAAAATTTAATAATTTTTACTATTGATGAGAAAAAATTTCCTAACAAACAGGCATTATTTCGTAGCACAGAAAATTCTATTCATTTGATCATTTTTATTCAATTTTCCTTGTAATTTTGAAGCATCTGGCGGCTTAATTACGAAGCAGGAGCGGCAAAAACGAAGTCTTTTAGAGAGGAGAGCTTGGGAACGCCTGACGATTTGTCTGCCTTACAAATGAATCTCCCAGGGACGAGGGAGAAGGAAACCCTTAAAAGTTTGTTTGCCCATGGGACGCTGTCGGAGATTAATGCTCGATCAAGAGATACGCGAAAAAAACGCATTTTTGTCCACTGAAAAAGCAAAAGACGCGACTACTAGTCGCTAGGCAAGTACTTTAATGAAGAGGAAGACTGGTTTAGTTTCTTTTTGCCGTAGCGGCACTGGGAGACTGGGACACTTCATTATGCTTTGAAACGATTATTTTTGCAAACTAAAAATGAATGCTAAAGTTAGTTTGTTAAAGCAGCTGGAGTTGCAGACTGCATGGTTTTTTGTTATTCTAGTAAGGAAGTACAACGATAGCACACTTATTCTCTCATTAAATATACAAGCTACTTCTTATTAACATTGTTTTAATTCTTATCATAGCTACACATGCATTTCATTAGCTACGGGAATGTGTGTCGCTCCTGTACAGACTAACGTATCTCACTTTTGTACCCATTAACGTGTGTCGCTTCAGGACGCATTAAATGGCTTCATTTTTGTACCCATTGACGTGGCTTCCGTACCCATCAATTTGTTTCGCTCCCGCACATATTAACTTGCGTCCCACCAGTACACACTAACTTCCGTCCCGCCTGTGCACATTAACTTGAGTTCCGACTGTACACATTAGCTTGCGTCACTCCTGTACACATTAACTTGCATCCCTCCTGTACTCATTAACGCTTGTCATCCCGTAACTCTCTTGAGAACGACAGCTTGGACAAGCGTTTCAGGAAGCAGCTTTCTGCTCATCATTGAGGAAATCCGTCACGTCTTTCAGTAACAAAATTTATTTCACGTATTTGAAACCTTGTTTGAGCAATGATTCAATTTATCAGGTTCTCTGTTTAAGTGGTTTATTTAATTAAGAAATAATCAGCCGTCTTTTTTTTTGTTTTTGAGTCCGCGATAGACTCCCCAACTCAGACATCGAAAACTAAATCTGATATTTGACACTAAAGAGAAGCAGCTTACTGTCATTGGTCAACAAATGGATTCAAACTTGAAATCAAGTCGTACGACAACTGTACGGAGATTCATGCCTACTCTTGTATGAGCAATTATGTGCTCTGACATTTCTTTATACGATATGGAAGATAGCTGCACATGAAATTAGATTAAAGTAGTTTAATGTTTGTTTGATTTACGTTTTGTGGAATGAATACTGGCTGATGTAATAAAAAAATGAAAAGTTCGCCTGTTTTTTTTTTAAGTTCAAGGAGATTTTGTTAACCATTAAATGAAGGTTGGATTTAAATATAAGAACTCAAAAATTATCCATGCTGATTGTCCATCAGTTTTCTAAGCCCCGTGAGCCACTGAATGTGTGTTAATAAGTGATTTTCTCTGCATGTGTTCGCTAAAATAGTCCTACGAGGAAGTAACAGACTAATTTGATTGAAATTGTGATTCTCTCATCGTTAGCACAAGTTGTGTCATCATTAGTTGTTGGGATATGCTCTAAAACATTATTTGAATATTATTGTGAAGTATGAATCATGTTTTCATATTTTTATTGAACAACACAGCAGGTCAAGGCAAGCAGACCTCCTCGAGCCAACACGCGAATCTTGAAACGCGGCCTCGGCCTGCATTAGTACGACAGCTAGCGACTTGCAGCCTTGAGCTGGAGACCTTGCCATAAGCAATTATATATTAATTAACAACTCGCTTTGAAGAGGTGAGAAGCAGCGGCACACCGAAATGAAGCAAATTTTGTCGGGCGCTGACGTCATCAGAGACGCTTTTCACTGGATCTCATTCTTATTTGGTGGGTCATCCTAGCGACTGCCTTCAAGTAGGTTAGGAGCCCATTTTATTGGTCGAAAGAGAATTTTTAGCGTTAATTTAGCAAGCATTCGTATTTTGTGTCAAATAAGGAAGGTTTTATTCAATGATAACGAACTGAGCGTCAGTGATGCGATGAGTTCCAACACGTCTTCTCCAGCGCACAGGATGTTAATTACTTTGCAATAATATGTATTAGAAGTTCTATTTTCTTGATGTTCGTGGTGTGTACAGTTTTGTCGAGACCTTTGTGTCTTCGGGGTGTGTGGACTAACAGTACTCTCATCTAGCTACGTAAAATCAAGAATTTCTAAAACACACAAGCATAATTTCCAATTGATGGAACGCACACCAAACACCAAGTAATTTTTTCATGAACCCAATTTTTATATGGAGAAACAGGAGTATGGCTTTTATCTGCCATTTAACGTTTCAGTTTATGTGACTCAAAGTCAAAGAAATCAGATTGAACAAGTGCATGGATGCTAGGAGGTTTTATTGACTTTGGGCTACGATAATAAATAAAAAGTTTCAAGTAGTTCTAATGGGTGGAAGGAGTTCCCAAAGAAACATGGCAAAACTCACCCATCAAATACCTCTGAGGCAATTACAGAACTTTGGTTGCAATTGTGGATGATTAATGGCGAGGGCTATCAATTAGCGTCTGTCACAATCGCAACGGGTCATGGATTATCTAAAGCTGCAAGTTTCTTTCTAGTTTGTTTTTGCCAATTAATTGATCTATCAATCAGTGATGAGAACAAGGCAGAACAAATCAACATGTCCGAGTAGAGTACAGAGATGTGTCGATAATTACAACCATGCATGAAGTGGTGCAGTACTTCTGCTAGTACGTGCTTCACAGCCTTGTACTAATCTCAGTGGTACTTGAAGATGCGGGTACTAACCTGTTAAAACAAGATAAATTGCGAAATATTTTCGATAAGTTTTTCGTACTGGACATGACCAAGGGTTACAAAAATGGTTCTTCCGATATTGTATTCGTCATCCTGGTGGAAGAGTGGCCAGTGTACCGAAGCTCAGACTAAGATCTTTTTGACGCCACTGCAATACTGTGTTCCTCGCTACCATGTAATTACGTGAAGTAAATCCCTGTGTCACGTTCAATGATAATTATTGCAGGACAACTTATATTCATTGGTAAATAAATATGAACCGCCAGGGTTGACAATAGCAACGTAAATATGCAGACCGCTTCTACTCTATCATTTCCGTTATCCGCCATTACCTAGAAAGCCAGCAAGCTCCTCTGGCGACAAAGACCTCCAGACATCTTAAGTAATTAACCAAGGAATTGTTTATGCACAACTTTGATACTATGAAGTGATAAACAAAAGTCATGAGCTGTACGGGAAATAGAATGTGGCTCAAAAAGTGGTGCAGTTGAGTCGTGAGTCCAAAATTACCAAGAACTCAGTTGTGAATGCTTTGGAAAGCAAGGCTTCTCTGTAAACTACGAATTTATTTAAACATGTTTGAAAATTTATCATTTAATCATTTACCAAACTATGAAAATAACGTTAAAGAATCGAAAGTCAGAGCTCATTTAAACTCTGAACTCGTCATTTTGAAACGCTTAAAAATATTGCTGGAATTTAGCGCCAAACCAGAAAGAATTTTACTCGTCAAGTAATATGGAATGCTAGGCAAGTAAAAATTGTCTTTCTTACATGGTCACTGTGAACCTAAAGGATGATATTTTCTATCATAAAGTCGAGATTTCAAAACCCACAACTCCGTTATTCTTTGATACGGACACGATAGGAAATTCAAGGTAAGTGCCTAAGAAATTAATATTAGGCTTGGAGGTAAATCACTGATGCCATTTTGAATAAGCTGAACAACACCAAATGTTTAAGAGATTTTCGAACAGTTGTTAAAAATTATGTAAATTCAAGCTAAAGGTTTGCGATTCTTAAACCTCGTCAAACAAAGGCAGTTCAGCATAAGCTACGACACGGATTATCAATTTTCCATTAATCAATCTGCAATAGGAGTGCATGAAGGGTATTGACTTTCTCAAAATATCCATACATGCACACTGAATACTAATAATTTTATTTTAAGTTCTTATAGTTAGCAGAATATCACTGGCTTAAGAACGAACCTACTTATCTCACCAAGTAATCGAAGTTCGATAAACATGAGAATTAGATTTTATTTTGCCTACCATGTCGAAGTAGCCCATCTGGCAAAGGCAGAGGAGCTTTTTTACTGCCGTGGAGGTCTAAATAATTCAGGATTATTGCTCACTGACCGATCAATGGAGATACAGCAGAGATGGAGGATGGAGACCGTCGAGAAGTACACGTCCATTGAGTTCCATAAGTCGCACATGAGAGGACCAAAGAGCCACGTGTTGGTCAGCTGGACGGACGCGTTGAAGGCCATGGCCATGAGAGCCACCAGCATGTCTGCCAGTGCCATGGACACCACGAAGTAATTCGTGATGACACGTAGCCGGTGGTACCTGGAAAGAATAGAATATAATTATTGAAGTTAAATGAGTGTAGTTGATCATAGTTATCTAAAGTCATTTTGCTAGTTCTTTTTCTAGAACACTTAGAATTTTTCTACATTGAAAATTAGCGAAGAAAAACAGTCTCGAGGCACGCTGAACTGTCGTGAGGATAGCCAGCCTTGTGCAGCATGCTGAGTTGAAAAATAAAAAAGTTGCTTCGGAAATGCGCTGAAATTAATATTATCATTCCCATTTGATAATATTATTATTATCATTTATCATTAATATTATCGTTTCACATAGCGTAAGTTGGAAATTTTTTCTATAAAATGCTGAACACGCATCTGAAGAAACTGAAACAGTCAATGGATAAATATTGTTTGCCTTATGAGACATATCATATCTGTTCCACGTATGTATTAGACCCATTATACCTGCTAGATCTGTGAGACCTATTACCTATATGTATTTGAATATACCTTTAGAAATATCAGTAGCATCAGGTACAGTGTCGGAGTGTACCAGCGTGCAAAGCTCGTTAGAAAACGCCTACTTGCAGGAGAAGCATGAGTGGACAAAAGTGTGGGACAGTGCTGTCCTTTTCACGTCAATACCAGGCCCCGCACGCCACGGTGGCCATGACATTTACCAAGGATTGATATAAATATTGAGTATTATTGAAGTTCCTTGCTAATGCAATCCTGAAAAAGAAACTGATTACATAATCATTATGCAGGTCTGCATAATATTCACATCGTGCAGAGTAATAATTGAACGAATAAAAGATAGAAAAGTTAGTGTGCTTGGAGTGTCTAGGTGTCGTTGCAGCCAGGCAATGAGCCGTCCTAGAGCCATGCAGTTCATGTGCTGCCTCCTGCACCTCCCATGTATAAAATTTCTAAAGAACTAACTGACACATACCATGAAACTTTTTGAGAATCTTTAACACTAATGTTTTCTCGAGCACAATTACTCTGAATGTTATCATTAGCAACCTTAGTGAAACGGCAAATACTTTTTATTATTATTATTATTATTATTATTATTATTATTATTATTATTATATTTCTAATAAATACTTTTCATCTAGTGGTGAAATGAATGTTTTGTTACTACTTGTGAATTATTGATAACTTTCAAACGTCTAATAATCATTTTCATGTGAAGAATCTCCGATGTAAATTGTGCTTTACATAATTGTAATATGAGCGCAAAACGGTGCTGACTTTCACAAAAATGACCTCAAAAATAAAGGCCATAACTTCTTTCAATTCTACATTTTTTTAATTATTTACGGTTTTATCATTGTAATTGACCAACTAACGTTGATAAGATCCCCATTTTACGGTCGTATTTTTCTGAAAGCAAGTGCCGAACTTCAGGAGTGTTGACTGGTTCGATCATTTAGCTGCGGCAGAAACATCCTTCAAAGTCACGTTTAATTTCATCGGCCTGTAAAAATATAATTAAAACCTGACAGTGTCCGAAGTCGTGCAATTATGCTTGAAAGCTTTGTAGCAGCGTTAATAATTAAAAATGGATTTATAAAAACCTTTTTTATGATTTTTCAGTAAATTTTCGTACTTTTAATATGTGGCGTGCATTCTACATCACAATCACTCGTACAAAATTGCACAGTTTTTTTCATATAAAGTAAAATAGATTTTCAGGTGTACGTGACAAGCTGTTCGATTGTTTGATTGCTTTAAAATAAAATAGCGTTTCGCTTTCACCGCCACTCTGACAAAAAAGAATATAACTTATTCATACTGGTAAGGGATGCGTCATTAAAAACATGAAAATAAAATTTTGCATATTTTTCCTTGGTTAAATTTTGTGTGCTTTGAATAGGTTACTAGCTTGATTCTTTCCCTAAAAACTTAAACTATTTCTTCTATGTAACAAAAAGTCAATTATTTTGTTATCAGTATTAATGAATAAGGAAAACACTGCAAATAAACTAAAACAAGTTGAGAGAAAACACATAAATAAGAGGTAAAAATTATATTTCTAGTCGCTGTTCAATGTGTGCCATATTCATGTGATCTGATAGCAAGCCAATCAGTGAGAAACTAAGTTTTTGCAAGCTCAGACGATAAGGAAAGATACATTTCCATTGGTGGTGCAAAACCGTTTTTTGCAATCATGAGGTCAACTGTCAAGAAGCCGCGTGAGTTTCGAGCTATTGGTATTCAATCATTTTTCCATCAACACAGAAATTTGATGTGCAAGTCGACTGATATATACTATCTAAATTCTCTGTATTCGAATATTACGATAATTCAACATACTGAACATAGTTCCTACTTTTATTCGCATTGCTGCTTTAAATAACTTACCTGCGCGTATAATCACAATATTGAATCAAATTTTCTGTTAAACTAGAAATTTTCTTCATCAAACGTTACACAATCTACTAAAATTTATGAATATTTTTGCTTATCGAACCACGAAAATACACTGAGTAATGTTAATTCTAAAGTTAAAAACACTGCCCCCTGGCTGCACGGTGTTTGTGCCGTGCTGACCTCCACCCGGTGACCTCCACTACACAGAGTACATCACGTATTCCGAGTCGTGGTTATTTCTGTGAGTGCGTGACCTGCGTGACCCACATCCAGCCTGAGTGTTGGCACTACAGCTCGCAATCTGGTTACCCAGGCGTAATGCCATCACGGAGGGCACCGCTAAATGACTCCATTTTTTGAAGGCCCAAATGAATGACCCTCCACAGATACTTTCTTCACTGCAGAAATGCCCGCGACGGACGTGTGGACACAAAGCTTTTCTGACGGCTCTCAAGATCTCAAAGGACTGACTGGCATTGACTGACTGGTCCTGACTGACTAGCAGTGACTGCCTACCATTGAGTGACTGGCATTGACTGACTAGTATTGACTGACTGGTATCAACTGACTGGTACTGACTGACTATGCTGAACTAAGTATCGTGAAGGTGATGCTTTTACCCAGTATTTAGTCACCTCTCTCAGTCCCATACACTTCTCATCAATTGCATTTAAAATGAAAGTAACACTTTCAAAATTATTAATGAATTATGTTGATGGAAATATTTTGAGAAATATATTTTTCATTTAATGTAACGATAAAAGTGAGCTGAGTTATCTTACACTGACGCTTGACTTGGTTGGCTGAAATTTAGCAGTTTTATGTTTACTTTGAACCAGTAATCAACAATTATAATTTGGACCTATCTATAACATAAAAAATTGAAATATTACACGCATATGCAACCTCAAGTATTGATACTAAACAATTTTCAACCAAGCATCAAAATCATCTATATGTTTTTAACATTTATTAACAATTCTAACTTTATAGGCTTTGGATGAATTTGATTCTTTTTGCTAATGTTTCTGCATCAGCTAGTGTTTTTACGCCAAACATCTTCATTGAAATCAAATGTCTGCCATAGAAAAACTGGCTTTACTTGTCTTTTACTGAACAGCAGCCGTCAACTGCACCCTGTGACCACAGAACAACACGAACACGGGATGTCACGGTCAAGGCCAAGAATATACGATTAAGGATTAAGTAAGTATTACATCAGGACAAGGCCGAAATATGTTATAGACTAAGTCAGGGTAGAGTAAAGAGAAAGTTCAGTTTCGAGCTGAAAAAAATTGTTGCAGTTAGTTATTTTTTCTATTCTTGCCTGTGTATAAATTCAACTGAAGTGATCATTATTTATGCCGAATGAGATCGGTGAGACACCTGAAAGATAGCCATGAATTAGCAGGACTAATAATTATCTTGTGCTGAAATTAACTTGATTAAATTTTTCAAAGCGTCTGTACTTTTGCTTTTTTTCATGAACCCGTAAACTTAAAACATTAAAAAAAGTCAAAACATCCTCAAAATGAAGTGTGTTTATGAGGATAAAGACGGCGCTGCACAAAGTAAATTGAGTGTCAGTATACAGAATGCAAACTCTGTACATAACTGAGCACTAAGTGCGCATCAAACACAATGCTGCACATCAAACACAATGCAGCACCAACGTTCCATGGCACTAACTCAATCACATGGACGCTGAAACCCCGCCTGCAATGTCGGAATAAAAGCAGTGATGCGAACTAAACCACCGATAGCTGTCACCAGTAACCGAACACTAAACTTTATTATTCAATTAATTCTATCTGCTTACGCTTTAGATGCACTTTTCGAAGCTGTTTGGTAAATCCGCTGTACGCGCTGCTCAAACTTCAGAGTAAATTTCAGTACTGTATATTTTTCTAGATTTGGGATACGTGCAACAGTGAGTCGCTTTTCTTGCTGAATTTTTCCGTCTGCGTTGAGTTTTAGATAGTCACACTGCAGCACAAACGTCCTGACATTGTTTACGAATATCGATATAAACAGACAGTAGCAGATGAAATTTAATTAATGGATTAAATTACGTTGCCAGTACTGCTCTAACCTCGTACTAGTTCTCTTCATTGTTGATACTGAATGGGTTATCGAACTCTGTTCAAATGTAGTGTTCGTAAAAAATCAATGCAAAACTGCATCAACCTGTAATAATGCGGTTTAAAATTGTGTTAGAGATTAAAATAAATGATTTTAGCCCTTTCCATGAACCATATTGAGTCCTAAAATTCGTTGACATGTATTTCCTACCAGTTTTACCTCGAAAGTGCATAATTACGTTGCTATTGCACGTACGCTTTTACAAGATACACACACGTGTAGGCTCTCAACGAAGGTTATCTGGCAAGAAAAGTTTGAGTTTAACGAGCTTATAGAGGAAAGTTTCAAGCAAAAGAACCTTTTTAAATGAACGAATGCTTCATCTTCACGGGTTGCAGAACATGTTCGTTGCTGAGCCTTCTCGAACTTCCGCTCTTGATGAAGTAATCATTTTTTATTCTACGAAGCACGGAAAAACTCCAAAGTTTAAAGAAGCTGTTGATTTGCGGCAGGTTAATATTACCCAAAATTTTGAAAGATGCGATTACCTTTAATCTCCAAGTTGAGGGCCTTTGCTTGTCTTCTTAATGAGGAGCTTAATTGGAGAGCTGGTATTAATGCGAAGAACCGTGTCCACACCGTTCCCACTTGTAAAAATGGCCTCCGTTGATAAAATGAAGAACGTTAACTGTCTGCAAGCTGTTTTCAAATACTACTTGATCTCAAACTGGTTACGAACTAGTCTCGTTAAGAAAGAAAGTTGATTTTTAGTAGCTTTAAACCAAGAGCACTTTGAAGAAATGATGGCTTGCACCGAAGAAGAACTTCATCGTTATAAAAATTAGTCACCCCACTCATCAAATTTTTATGCCTGTCAAAGTGACGTTGACCATCGACCATGCATGTTTTGTCAAAAATTGGGTAGCATGACCTCGATATTATTTAGATGACTGGGCCACAATATTTTAATCGCTGGAACTGAATTGTGCATCGTTCACGATGTGCAATGAAGCAAGCTTTCATGGAGGGCGCAGTTCATCAATCACAGCCCCGTCCTACTGCCTGCAAACGAGGGTAGGTCGCTTCTCTTGCCTGCTTCAATCATCAGCCTTCAAATCTCCTCCTGCATTCAAAATGATTTACTAATCTATACAGAAATTATCATTGTACGATGGACGTGCTTGTCTAAAGACTTCAAATCAATGAAGTTCACTAACTTGAACTGGTTTACATTGGAGGAGTCTCAGAAGTATGCATACTGCAGTCCGAGTACTGAACGTTTACGACTAAAATACGTTACTCATCCTGTAGCTTCTGTCTTTTTCTAAATTATAAAATAAAAAGCGTTAAGCGAGTGTGATCTATGTCAAAAGAGTTCATTCCAAGTAACGCTCTACGTCAAATAGATAGACACTTATTTTTCGACGTGATTGAGAACAGGAAGTGATCAAAAGTACAGATTGACTGCACATAATGTACCATTTTTATTATTCATACATCGACACGTAAGATTTCAGAGAGAGCAGGAGAGAACGGGTCTTGCCAGTTAAATCCGTTTATTATTGAATTCCGAAATTTTTGTTCACAATCACGTAAGTGCCGACACTTACATCTTTGTGCTCTTCAATTAAATTTTTCAAGATGGGATTAGTAAGTACAAGAGTTGTCGTGGTAGTCGGTATCAACAAGAAAGATGCAGGGAGAGTTTGACACATAACACGTTAAAAATGAATATTTATCAGGCTTTAATATTTCAAAATTCAAAACGTTGCATGAATTCAACAAGCATTTTGAGTGTTCAAAAGCTCTATCAATCTAAGTTCTTGGTTAATATAAGTTACTAATCTTACAAATTTACGCTCTAAACTCTAACACAGAAATAAAATGCATTATCAATGATGTGAACATAAGTATCATGATCGCTTCACGATTGGTTATTCAAAAAGTCGCTGGTGAAATGTGTTTTCTCTTTCTCATGCGCTAGTTTACAGTATCTCCAACATAACAGATTCAGAGTTGAGAGTTTGTCTTTCCTGAGACAATTAAGCTTATCTTCAAATTGCTGCTGGGTGTACAAGTGCGTGAGTCTAACCCCAGGTAACGCTATTTTTCTGCAAAAAACATACAAGCATTAAGGCCCAAATCCTCATTTGTGTGCGACACGTAAACGGCGACCTCACAGACTTAGAACAGAGTGCTGGTCTTCATTGTTTACAGGACACTCGTGAATCCATGAGCATCATTTTTGGACTTACGACAAGACAAGGATAACAATTATTACTGTGAAAGTATAATCATTTGTTCATTAAATGTATTATTAGCTCTACTTCAAAAAGCTATTTTAAAATTAGTATTTACTTGTGGTAACTAAGAACATAGTATATTAGCTCTAAAACAAGAAGCAAAATGAGGTAGTTGATCCAGAATATCTCCGGCCGACGCTCACAATTTAATGCATTTATGCGTTGATTAACCGGCTGCAAAATTCTTCACCACTTCCCCGCCAGCTTAGGGGAAGTGTTTGCCACGTAATTTATTCTGGGATTACAATGTTTAATTCCTTTTAATTTTATCGAAGTTCCTCGAGCGTAAGTGATCAGTTTTGAAGTGTTTTGCTACTCCGGCACATTAATAACTCATCAAGCAGTGCGCCAGGTCATGATTGTCTCCACACGCTGTGCGTCATGTAATATGCAACAATACTCTCTGCATCTTAAATGATGATTGTCATTACACGCTAAGCGTCATGTCATATGCAACATTATTCTCTGTATGTTACGTAATGAACATCATTACACACTGTGCGTCATGTAATGTGTGCAGTGGCATTAGTCCCTGCCTCTTGAAAAATGATTGTCATTACACGTGCTGTACGAAAGCAACTTGTCCACTACGCAATGATTATTGTAACGATGTACCTTCTACAGTGTGTGAACTCGAGCTTACTGTACTTTAACATGGTATGATAATATAAAACTCAATGTTTTAGGATTGTAGAGGACTTCATTTATACTGATTTAAAAATAATGAAATCAAAGTTAATAT
The DNA here is from genome assembly GCA_006783055.1 of Trinorchestia longiramus. Classification (NCBI taxonomy): domain Eukaryota; kingdom Metazoa; phylum Arthropoda; class Malacostraca; order Amphipoda; family Talitridae; genus Trinorchestia; species Trinorchestia longiramus. Next base: position 30,703 of record VCRD01003924.1, read on the forward strand.
TCACCTGCCCTACTGCATTTCTAAGAAAATATTTTGAGATAAATTTAATTAAACGTTTTTTCTCGCACGTGAATACCGATTTCCACTTTATTTTTCTTAGTCAGTGTGCAAATTTTTGTTCTGAAAATTTAGAATCTTTAATACTGTATTCAATATTTACAAAAATACTTTATGTTTCCCCTTACTTTGAATCCACGATAGAAAATTCGAAACGTGAAAGCAATTTATGTCATGTTGCCTTCATATAATATTCAATCCTATTCTTTTTAATAACCTCATTGTTACTTTTTTCTGCAGCCATGCAGTAGGCAAAAGTGTCTCGTACATTAAAACAGTCTCATGTTTTTGCATCCACGTTCAAAGTTTCCATTTATTTTTGCGAATTTTACCATAGTTGGATACAAGCAGCCTAGCAAAAAGCCACAACTCAAGAACGCTTTAGTCTACTCTAGTGTTTCTAATACCAGCTTCTATGGAAAGGAGTTTGATGTCCATGTAAAGACCAATTTCAAAATTACTCCATCTGTGAAACAGTAAAAACAACTGGTTTTTAGTAATTCTTTATATGTTATAGCAGCAGCCGCCGTTAGCGACTAAAATAGAGCTCATCTTCTCTGAGGTAGTAAACAACATCCCATGGTTTTGCTGCTCCAGTCATTGATTACCTTCTTTACGAGAATTTTTTGTGAGAACCCCAATGAGCCGTTCATCATAACACATATATGTCTATGTCATCATGCCGGATGTTATCGTATTCATTGCCTTCTTTCTTCTCGTCTTGCCATTGCAAATTTCAACTGATGATGGGAGAGTTTCACTATACTAACCTGTATAGTTTCTGATTTTATTTTTTAAAATGAATGCATGCATACACGTATGTTTCAAGTTGTACCACTCGTTCTTTCATTTAATCTGAGATTGAAAGGAAAGTCACTTGAGAACGTAACTTTATGTCGTTTAAAACTAGGTTTCACATCAATTTTTCGTCGGAATGATCAGAACTGTTAAACCTTTAAGGTACCTCCCATTAACTGGCTTCACTGACCGTTCACTCGCACTATATAGACTCTTAGCAGATATCTACACTCTTCTTTCTACGACAGCATTTTTTATTACAACTACAGCACTGCTTAAGTCTTGCGCTTGTGCTTTGCTCAGGAATTTAAAGAAGCACTCTTTAAAATGAATTCTATTAAACAGCGAGGCTTTTCTTGCGTGCCATGAGCATTTAGAAGAATTGCAGCACCTTTTAATTTCGATTCCGTTCAGAGGGCCTCACATCCAATTTTGAGTTCCTGTGGAGCTTGACGCTGTGTATCGACTGCATGAGCATCAGGCATTTCAGGGGTCCTGCCTGACGATGTTGTCATTTCCAAAGGCTTAATTATTTTCCTGGCCCTGAATGAATTATTCAGTTGTCTCCCAGTCACCTTCAGCTGGTTTGGTCAGTTGGCACTTTCCAACTCCTGAGCAGTCAGTCATGCGGAGGGCGGCGTAGCTCCAAATTGAGTCTGAATGCCCCGTGGACTTCCTGGAACTGTTCGGCTTCTATTCAGAAATAACAGATTCGAGTCTAAATCAGATTGGGAGTACGATAAGCTTTGTACATCTTTGTCAGTGTCAGTTATATTAATGTCGCTGCCGACGAGCTGTGTTAGGGGAAACAATGCTGTATTTATACTGAAGATTTATTGATCTGTAAATGGTTTAGAAGTAATAAATAATAAATAAAAGACCCTGGTCATCTATTGCAGGCTATAAAAAATGCTTTTCATGATGTTTATGACGTGAGACTTTGTCAATTTATGGTCAGGAAACAACCACCTACAAATAACGAGCGTTATGAGATGATATGAATAATCTAAAACCAAATCGGGAACACACTCTACGGATAATGAAACCAGTATTTAACTATCTTTTCCCAAAGTATTCGTTAATGATAATATGTGCTTTATAAGAAACTCATGAAAATCCCACCTTAACACTTAAGTTTAGCTCATCCTGTATTTATTTATGAGACTGTGATGCCAAATTCGTACTATTAATGATATTTAAAGCTACCTACGTCCACACACATTCAGGAACGACCATGCTGACGTGTAAAAATTTTAAAATTGAATAGCTGATTCTACATCTCCAATTTAAGTTTTAGTTCCTGTTCGATTCAATCAATTTGGGAACATTATTTATTGTTGCCTAGATTCATAGCCTCTTTACTTTCACAATTTATATTTAATTTCCATTTCTAACGAGGTTTTTGTTCATGAGTGGAGAAATTTGAAAGCGCTCTCGCGTGTTGTACAAGCACGTGCAGATGAGCGTCATCGAGATGATCACCGAAGTGTGTTAACTTTAGGCCTTATTCTTTAATGCAGGAATCTATAGTAATCTTTCGAGGTAGAGGAGTGTGTTAAAAGTGATCAGTTGTAGGCGGGCTTTATTAGTAAGAGCTTTCATTTTCAGTTGTTTGGCTGCAAATTTGCCTGATAACAAAATTGTTTGAATAGCATAAACAAAACAGCGAGCCCCAAAATGAGATCATGATCAAGATTTGTTTTAATTCAATGACTCTCGCAAAAATACTTCAATATATGTATCAATTCGGTGATATATTGATCATGATATGAAAAAGTATCATTCTCGTGAGGAGGTTCGATGCCATTCGAACAGTTTGACAGATTTTCAAGAGTAGGTGGCTGGTCGTTGGATAAATCATATCAGCACTCGACGTTATGACAATCTAAACTCGGAACAAGAGAACTGAAAACCGTTTTTTTCCTTAAGCAATATACTCTTCTTTCAAAGCATTTATCGTACATTAATCGCAAAAGGACCGCGTATATCCAGAATATGAGCTTAAAATTATGCATTATTATTCATTTATTTATACATTTATATATGAACACAAATGTAAAATATGTAAATACTTATCGATAGGCAGAAAAGACCTACTATAAAACACAGAATTACCAAATTTTGAGCCTGTGCGTTTTATCCCCCATGGTTCGTATTATTTTTACATCCATATGTTCTTTTGATACTCTATACTACGCTTCTTTTTTCCCTATGAGCAATGACTTCCTCCTCTATAATAGGCAGGATGGACGACCTCCAGCCATTTAACACCAGCTAACAAGCAAGTCTTTCTCTATAAAAATAACAAGCAAGTCTTTCTCTATAAAAATAAAGCACTTCGTATTATCAAATCATAATATTGGCCCAGAACTGTCAATGTATTGAGCTGATCTTTAGTGTGTACATCTGACATGAGAATGACAGGCTAGTAATGCCTCTGTCACAGCACCTGTCTGTCACACCTGCAGCGCTTTCAACTTGATCGTTTCCGGGATGCCTGACGGCTGCTGTACTCACAACACTTGTTTCTTGACCACAGAGCAACATCAAATCTGTAGCTTGACCCGCACGAAAACTAACGGAATTTTTACGGGATGATTTAAATTAAGTAATTGCTTTAACTATATATACAAAAATGCAGCCTGACATTCAGTAATAAATAGAGAATGAGAATTATTCTTTTCTTCTTATTTTATTATTCAAACATGGAGGAATTAATCTGTTGTCAGCAATGTAATATGACACAAAAAAGTTATATTCAATCAGAACGTTTTTCTTCTTAATCATGCTACAACAGTTCTATTAATGAATTCACTCTAGAGATACCTATGTTTTCTTAATGACGATGTATTGTCAACTTACAAGAGCCTCCAAATTGATCAATCGTAGGTTTTGTTTCAAGTATTCCTTTTACATGGCAAATACGGAACGTTTAGTGCACAAAACTCTATAAATCGTGTGCAGCTCTCCTCACAACGAGGTCAGCCTCTTGCAGCCCATAATTTCTCCGTAAATGACCACATATAAAGGGCAAAGATAACATGAGAGTCTCTGAAATAAGCGAGGGTGTGGTGCCGAGCCATGCAATTCTTTCAGTAATGGCCTTTCCTCAGTCTATATGTTCTCTTCTGAAAGTAGTTCACTAAGTTATCAGAGCTCCAAGAATAAATGGAAGGCATCAATATCTGCTCTATTGGCACGATTTTCATAGCAATCGTGGAAAAATACGTCAGTACATTTTTACTCAAACTAAGGGACATGTTTTTGTACGTTAGTTTTTACCATACAAACGTGCATCGGCATTTAGGTAAGCTTTCATTTGTTGTCCGTGATGCTTTTTACGGTCATCATATTAAAGGAAAGCTTATGACTTCATAATTCGATAAGTTTTCTCGGGTTTGACCGTCAGATTTTTGTTTTAAGTTTACTGTCATCCTACTCAATTCTTAGCCTCCCTTCTTCAATGTTACGTCGTGTTACTCAGTTCATAGTCTCCATTGCTCAGTGTAACGTCGTGTTAATCAGTTCTTAGGCCTTCATTCCTGTGTGACGTCGTGTTACTCAGTTTTTAGCCTCCATTCCTCAGTGACACGCTGGGTTACTGCTTGTGTCTGCAAGAGTTTTCTGCTAGCACTGAGCTTTGTATAGCCAGCTTAACTATGGGCTAAATTACAACATGGTTTATATTTTCATTCTCTTACACTCCAGGAGTTGATAAAATTTCCCTAACTAATTACCTCCCATCATTATTTCCACTCGTCCATCACTACTCCCGTTCCCCCATCACTTCATTACTTTACTTTCTTTTTCTCTGTATAAAAATTGACACCGCAGGAGACGCTCCAAGGATATTCGAGCGGCTATTTTTTTGAAAAACAACTATCGGTTTTCCGTTGAAGTTATCTTGGGTGTTTTGAAGCGGCTCGTCTGTTCTGGCCGCACCAAACACCAAGCCTCTGAAGACCTCAAGCTTTGTCACTTACCGCCTCTCACAGCAGCGCCTGGAGCACGACCGCTGCACCTCAGTGCACTGCACGACCACTGCACCTCAGTGCACCACACGACCACTGCACCTCAGTGCACTGCACGACCACTGCACCTCAGTGCACCACACGACCACTGCACCTCAGTGCAC
>VCRD01003924.1:59821-88824 GCA_006783055.1 Trinorchestia longiramus
GCCTCGACACCACCATTCATTATTCACGACACTGCCTCGCCACCACCATTCATTATTCACGACACTGCCTCGACACCACCATTCATTATTCACGACACTGCCTCGACACCACCATTCATTATTCACGACACTGCCTTGCCACCACCACTGGCTGTGCTTCTTACATCATGCGATATCAGACCTCGTATTCTGTGTCGCACAGCTGAATCTTAGATTCATCAAAATATCTTAGTTACTGATGATAACTGAGAATTATATGCACCAAAGATACGAAATAATATTTAAAGGATCGATTGATGACTTTTTTCGTAAAAACAGGTAATGCAAAAAATTAAATCAATAAGATACTTTACCTTTGAGAGTATACTGCATAAGGCGCGACTAAGATAATAAATAAATATTGTAGTGTGTACAGAGCAGTTATTCGAAAAACTGTTTCTCTTACCGAAGTTTATGGCCGATGTTATTTAGTTAAATTATCTCAATTATTAGTTTTGATTAGTTATTATTTTCAATTGTATTGATTTTTAAAATAATGTATACACTATACACACTTATCTACAGACACCACAGAATTACACATTCCAATGATATCAATACACCAATTTATGTAAGCATGCATCTATTTATTTACCTACGACTTCTGTACAGTTTTTTATTTCTGCTGCATCCGATGTCATTGAGGGCTCTGTAAAAGTGCAATCTTAGAAGTGGATGAATTCCTTATAAATTATAAAATTCAAGTGATTCCTCCTTCGAGTAAGTTTTCTAAACAGTTTCTTTATTTTTAATGATGCGTCTCATACAATATGTGCGAGCTGCTGCTCCAAAAATCGTCAATGAGAACACAAAACAAAAGGACTAGAAAGATTCGTGTCCATTTGACTAATATGTTCTTTGTTCCAGCACGCCTTGATTACCCTGCTGCCGTTAAAAAATATTAACATTGAAGAGCAAAAATAGTGATTGCAGTTGGTGCCACATGATGAATCTATTTGCTTGCAATCAATTAACATCAACTGTTTAGTGTTATGTAATGTACTCACAAACTCTTAAGAAAACGTCAGAATCAGCAAGCTACACACCTGGTCAGACCCACAAGCTACATTCCTGTTGGCTTCACATAATTTCCGTTGGTGTAAAGAGTGAATGTTGAAGTAGATGTATGTATGTACGTATCCTATCAACTGCCCTCATGTCACGCGTGCTTCAACTCGCACTAGCTCCCCACGCTAGTTCTGTACGCTGGTTCCCTATGCTAGTTCTTCACGCTAGTTCTCCATGCTAACTCCCCACGCTAATTCTCCACGCTAATTCCCCGCACCATATGTGCAGTACACGCTCCAAGTTTAATGTGTCTCTATAAGTACAAGACCTTAAAAATTCTTCTGAAGGATCTGTTGACTGCTTTAACTTCAGTCATATTCAAAGGAGTGCTGCAGAGGATCAATAAGTGCTTTAATATTTTACGGATTGCAACCAGGTTATACGCAAACATGGAGCCCTTTAATCAATTATTGAACCCTTATTGAAAATAAATACAAGAGCCCCAATATTATATGCATTCTAGCAGCCAGGAGAAGATCACTAGTCCAATAATAGCTCTGGGAAGCTTTCCATCGTGAGGTAGCTCTGGCGGATGTCATTTTGTGGGTTGAGAGCCCCAGCTTTAACGGAATTTGATATCGAATATTTTGTAGTGCGTCAGCATTTTAGATCAGACTCGATGAAGGCGGTCTGCCATGAACATATTTTATGGTGAGCTCCATGATTACAAAACTACTGCAATAATACACAGCAGTGAGACATAAAAGTCTCTGTTGTGCTGGGCATCGATGAGGGAGAGTAGGGTTATCGAGTTGAACTTCACATTGCGTCACCGAGGCACTGTTTTGCCAACCCATGATAGAAGATCGCTGATTTAGTTATGAAGTCTCGACCGGAGAAGGACGAAAGCAGTTCAGACCTCCGTCCTCTCATGGGGGGGAGAGGAAAGAGGGGCTCTTCCCCATCTCAGACCCCAGACGAAAGGGTCTGCTAGGCGAGTGCTGTGTTGGGTTGGGACACGAGCGATAGATTTCAGGGACGAGGGTATTTATCATTAAGATTTATCGTTCGATTTTCTTCGATTTCTGTCATTATTATTCGTGAAATAAAAGTATAAATGTTTACGTTTGAGCAGTGACAGTAAAGTCTTCGTAGGGTTCAATGATAATGAAAAAAGGCCCTCTCAGTCTCTTTCAATTAGGTAATGGGCATCAACTCAGTAACTAAAAGGCCTTAATATGTTGTCTTGGTGTTGGCAGCGTAGAGTTCAATATTATCTTTCAAGGATTCATTGTATTTGGTCGCTGGCTCACTTTCTCTCACTGTTGAATCGTATTTTTTAAGGTATGTTCACATTTTAAACAAAGATTAATTAATTGATTAACCGATAAATTCGTTAATTAATTTTAATCAAGTTAATTTTAACCGAGAAATTGATGCAATTTCATTGAGTCTTCGGTAATCAGACCACTAAATTTTAGAACAAGCAGCCCAGTTTTGTAAAGCTTTCAATTCTTCGTAGGTAATTTTTTCACCATTTATACTGCTTAAAACCTCTATAAAAATATCATCGTTGTAGAATGCATCTTATATGAATCTAATTAATGCAGCAAAAGAACAGCACAAATTTAATTGTGCGCATAAATGAGAAGAAACTTTAAACGTAAAGTGTGAGCATAAAAACATTCTAAGACCGAATGTTTGATGCCAGTGGTTAGGAGATGAAAGCCAATCTGTCTAATGAACGAAGAAAGTCTGACGTTTGGGTTAAAGAAATCACATCTTGCTGATACATCACGAGTTTACAGCGCTTTCCTTATTCTTCGAACGCCAGCTTTTCTGCAGATGACCAATAAATTCTCCTTTAATTTATCCCGAGGTCTGTAACGTCCTCAAGCCATTTGGCACAGCGCCAGCTGGGAGTAATGGTAGACCTGGCAATTGTGCCCCCTTCTGCCCCATATCCTCTTCCTTCCTTCCTTCTTATCTTCCTTCCTTCTTTCTTATCCTCCTCCCTTCCTTCTTATCCTCCTCCCTTCCTTCTTATCTTCCTCCCTTCCTTCTTATCCTCCTCCCTTCTCTCCCTCCTTTCTAGGCAGCGGTTTCCTCCAACACGCTTCGTGAAATGATGAATTTTCCAAATGTTCATGAGTTGAAATCCACATTGGATGATTGGCGCCGTACACGATTCCATGATGAGACCACTGTGACAGAATGCTATTGGGAGGCAAGATGGTACATTACTAAATTATCATTATTTTTATGTTCCTAGTTTAACCACCGCAAGTATATTACTAAATAATGTGTTGTTCAATAGGTAAAATTTTGGTGACGATAAATTATTTAATCTCCTAGATGATCCCTGGTGTTTCTATATTCCTGAGACTAATCTCTATTATATCTCTGAACTCGGTCGAAAGACGGTTGACTGTCCTGAAAAATGGTACTTCATTTTCCTGTATTACTTTAACAACATAATTTTACTTTAAGAAAGCTCCATGATCATCATTGCACATAAACATATATGCGATAATAAACATACATGATCTAAACAATTTGCAACCTACATACTTTCATTTACAGTAGACACCTCAGTAGCTGGGGATTTGAGGAACAAAGCGGATGCTAGCATAAAAATATAACATCATTAGCTCAATTTTTCTAACCAATCGTTTATTTGTCGTGATAATTTCAGTATACAGAGCTTAAAAGTTGCATCATGAAATGTTTTGCAGCGTCTGGATGTGACGTCTAGATAGTTTACTAATTATCTTTTCTAACAATTTGTTGCTCAAGTCTCACCATCCATTTTCGGTCTGGTCACAACTACATGTAGGGGACGAGAACTAAGAATCAGAGACTTAGCACCTAAATAAACACACAAGATAAGGATTGAAATGATTTGCCTCTTCTGCAAGGAATGTGACTTAAACAAAAAGCAGCTAGATTTACGATGCAAGGTCTGAATAGATAATGGAAAGATGCTTCCTGACATCCATCTGTGCTGTGGCCGCTGAAACTCCCTCTGTTCAAGAGACTCCAAATGCTCGTTTGTTTCTCATATTCACTGCTATGCTTCGCCCTATCTCTGCAGCTCCTTCCCTGTACTTCATCTAAATGTGTCGGTCTGCGAGCGTTCATTGCTACTTAGTAATTTTGAAACGAAAGGAAGACAGAGGAGACAGAGGAAGCAGAAGAGGCAGAATAGGTAAGAGGCAGAAGAGGCAGAGGAGGCTGATGGAGAGGCTCCTGCGTATTGCTCCCTTTTGTTTGTCGAAGACTCGCGAGTGGCAAGCACCTGCTCCCACCGCAGCCGCGACTGGAGCTCCGCGTGGGGAAGCAATCGATGCGATATTGGAGCAGCAGCCACCGCGTGTGTGACGCTAGGGTATTGCTGTAGCGTGGCATACAGCCACCGCGTGTGTGACGCTAGTGTATTGCTGTAGCGTGGCATACAGCCACTGCTGTGACGCTAGGGTATTGCTGTAGCGTGGCATACAGCCACTGCTGTGACGCTAGTGTATTGCTGTAGCGTGGCATACAACCACTGTTGTGACGTTAGTGTATTGCTGTAGCGTGGCATACAGCCACTGCTGTGACGCTAGGGTATTGCTGTAGCTTGGCATACAGCCACTGCTGTGGTGTACACGATGTTAATGCTAATTCGACGACAAAAGGTGTGTAAAATTTGTCGGGCTTTAGTATTAATCCCCAAATGGGAAAAGTAAAACGATGCTCATTCGAAATGTGAACCATGGTTAATGCAGTCGCTGTAGACAGAAATTTCCTGCTACATAAAGCAAGAATGTTTATTTGTTTCTCAACAAGAGGAAAAATGAAATTACTTCAGACGCTGCACATGCAATGAATTTCAGCCTCTCGAGAGGATCGTTCACAGGGCGAGCGTTTGTGCAATTTCTGCAGCCGAACTGATGTAAGCGTAAATTTGAAATATAATAGTTTTAAATAATTGGGTGCACTTTACTTGATACAATACTTTAACTGGGGAATAAAATACATGGTCCAACTTTAGTTTGCAGTTAAAGAAGTAAAAATTTTATTTGTTTTTTTAGTATATAATATGTTTAACCCAGCAAAGGGATTTTCTAAAAAATTCTAAAAAAACTTCTCTTTTATTTTCAAGTGAATAATTTTCAGGCTTGTACGAAAGATCTTACACAGCGGCGAGCTAACAAATGCACGACAGTGCTGTGTCTACATAAAAGCCAGACATTCTTATCCGACCAAAATCTTAACTCTCAAATTAAAATGGCAAAATACCTGAGAATATTTTTAAAATTGTATCTATAGAGCCTTATAAATGTTTGACTCTTCTGTTGAGGAATGAAGGCGGTTCTCGTGCGGATGATTACATCTAACGAGGAATTTCAACGAGCCAATAACTAATCCCCAATGATTTAATTCTCGCTTTGTTGCAAATTGTCCTGACTTAGATGCTGCAGGCGAGAAGCCGATGAAATAGAAAGATCAGGTCGGAGATTACGGAGATCGAAGAACGGACGCTTTTTGGGAGGTAAACAAAACGGGTTCTCAGCCACACTCCTGGAACACGCTAGGAAAATGAGCACTCACAGCACATACTAGGAAAAAAAGGCTGTTCTAGGATACATTAGGAAAATGGGCACTTACAGCACATGCTAGGAAACTAGGCTGTTCTAGCACATACTAGGAAAATGAGGTCTTACAGCACATTTTAAGCAAATGAGTAATCCCAGTGTCATGAAAAATGGTGACAATTAAAGTAAGAGTGAATTTTCATACACAGGAAATATTAAACTCAGTTCATAATAATGTCGAAATAGCTAAATTTTAGCAAAAAATATGTACGTTACAGGCCTCAGCTGCAAGAAAGCGGGAAGGTAGTTTAGGATTACTCGTTAATGACCTTACGTGAAGGCGAAGAAATTTAGTGTGTGACCTGGAAATTTTAGCGTAGTGGAAGGGGGTTGAAGAAATAAATATTGTGAGACAAAAAAATAGGCTGGTTCGACCAATAGATAAAATAAAAGTATCAAAATAGAACTGAAGTATGCCATCAAAACACACATAAAAGCTGGGTGTTAAAAAGATGTATAGATTATCTTTTCAAAATAGAACATACCAAAGAAAAATTGGAAGTGCTTGCAGCTATGGGCTGCCCACATGTAACGAATACAACAGGAACTCATTATTATTATGGAAAATTAAACTTCTTGAAGGAAATGATGTTGAGTTGAAGTGGAAGAAGGAACTTAAGGTGCATTCTAATGATAAAGAAGGTGGGAAAGTCATTCGGATACAAGAGTTATGCTGAAGATGGGAGGTAAAGTAAAACAATAAAAAATCTTAGAGTTTACTACCAAGAAAAATTTATTTCCAGGGATTTTCGTACTAGATAAACAATGTAAAAAAGTTCTTTCTAGCACTCAGAAGCCATTAAATATTGTTGGTAAATTGTATCAATATTAACAGCAGATACTTATTAATTTCATAACGTGATATCGAATTATATTCTAAGGCGTCAAATTTGAATTTGCATTTCTCAGAAAAATGTAAGCAAACTGTTCTAAATCATGACAAATAAATTTTAGCGAATTAGCGTAAACTAGGACGTAATCAATCGATGATCATTTTGTAATATTGGTGGCACTGCGTAAAGCATGAAAACATCTAGTTTGAATGCTGTTATTTACTATGCAGGATTTGTCCTTCTAGAGTGAGCTTTTCAATTGATTTGATTTACATCGGACGGATTGATGACGAGTTCATTCCAGCATCCTGATCGTCTGCTGCACAACTTCAGTTGCATCAGTGCATGCAGATGAAGCGTTAGCGCTAGGGTGCTTCCAGCAGCACTAGGAAAATAAGCTAGGAAAATGGGTACTCACAACTCATGCTAGTAAAATGAGCACTCGCAACACATGCTAGGAAAATGGGCACTCGTGAAAAATGCTAGCAAAATGGATACTTATACGACATGCAAGAAATATGTAGATCTTTTGAGCGAGATCAAAATCATGACACTAGTATTTGTTTGGCACCGTGACTTCGAAGTTCATCTATTTTCTGAATATCACCTGAGAACACACTGCAGCTGAGCACACACTGCAGCTGAGCAGACTCTGCAGCTTAAAGCATATTTCACAATATCTAGAATCAATTTTCTATTCCGACTATCAACAATAAAACAACATGCAACCTGAATTTTCCCCAATTGAAAGCATAGCTTCCAACTGATGCAGCTCAGACCACCAGACCACTACGCAGACCATCCAACTACCACTCAGACCACCAGACCACTACGCAGTCCATCCAACTACCACTCAGACCACCAGACCACTACGCAGACCATCCAACTACCACTCAGACCACCAGACCACTACGCAGACCATCCAACTACCACTCAGACCACTACACAGACCATCCAACTACCACCCAGACCACCAGACCACTACGCAGATCCGACTACCACTCAGACCGTCTTGATGACATTGATTTTGGCTAATTTAAATATTTAAATCTCATTTTCAGACAAGTTTGGACTGTCTGAACCTGTCTCACACAACAGTACATGTCTCACCTGCCTGAACATGGCTGGAGTATCTGTAGATGATTTACAAGTCTGAATATGACATGTCTTATTCAGTGAACAATGAATCTTCTGTAGTAATTGTGTGACACACTTTAAGAACATAAACATAGTCTAGGGATGACAGCATTCTCTCCTCCAACACACTTGCATGGGCATGTTTTTTCCAATGTTAATGCTAAATAACTTCATCAACAGCTTTGTTTGTAGACGTGCTAATGATTGGCTTTAATGCTGAAGAGAATCTGCATCGTGCCCCACCACCATTAATTAATGGATGTCAAACAAACAGAATGGCTTCACTCAGCACAACAGAGTACAATGCATCAGTGGCATGTATGTACAAGAGGCGGCAAGTCTCCTCACATGAGTAGCTTAAGGTAATTAACAAGATCAGTTCGTTAAATGGTGCACGATTTGCAATACTGCCAATCCATTCTGCGTGCAAGCGTCCTTTCTAGCGTACGCGCTCTAGCATTTTCAGCTCACAAATTTTTTCTTCGCGTTTCTCTTCATCACTGCCGAAGTTATCTGCACAGGCAGGGCTTCTTCATCGAGCCTAGTTTTTCTTGGAACCCTCAAGCAAGAACTGGAGCGTGCCGCTTTTTTAACTGAAGTTTTTACTCCTCAGTGGTCCACCGTCTTAGAACTTCTCCGCAGACGCAATGCAGAAATTGTTGGTTTGGTTTCTCTATTCTTAACCTTTATGGTCAATGCTTATTAGAACGTCTCAACCTCAAACACCATTAATAACCCTCATTATCAGTGTGCAGTGCTACTACACACCACCTTGACTGATTCTGGTTCAATAATCTAATCTTATCACAACTCAAACTGATAAGGCATGGGTGATTGGCGTAAATCCTGTACAGCATACATCTGTATGCCTCAAACTCCAGTATGTCCTCACAGCGCCTATTTTTAGTTCTTTCCGACACGCAACGCCCGTTTCTGAATGCTTCGGCCCATAATGTCAATGTGAAGTCAATATTCCAGTTACTTCTCACACGACAAGCGTTTGTATCGCATGGTACGATAGCACAGGTTCACAAGGTAAGGAAGTCTGCATGCAACCACATCTCACCACCGCAGGTTACATTGATTATCGGAAAACTCGGTTCAATACGCATAGATGACCGCGAAAACCTGGCCGTATGACAAGGACTTGGGATATTTTGTTAAAAGACAGCAGAGCGTGGCCGTGTTTTGATCATGTCTCATCAAGTAGAACTTGCTAGAGCCTCACAATAAATTCTTCAAATATTCTTATAGTCCATGTTATTCATTGTGCACAGGAATTACTATTTACCCTGAAATTAAATCAGAAGCATCACTAATGATAGATTCTACAACAGCTAAGGGATGGTAAACTTATACTGTATCTTGCAGACAGTTTGAAAATTTACACATGGTTTGCCGGCCATACAGCATTTGAAAATGAGAAAATGGGTACACACGGTGGGTCCTACGATTAATTCACTTCAACATTTATGTTATTGGTATTATTAATAGTATTAATAATAATACCGTGCTATTATTCACTTAATTTTAATATATCGTGCTGTCCATAAGGTTTTTAAATTTATGCGAAAAATTTCTAACATTGCTTCGGTACACATCGTTTACGTCTTCCAATTTCTAATATTGACGACCTCCAGGCTGTGTTATAAAACACAGCTAAACTGTGCAAAAATAAAGAATATACAGCTTGACTTCCAGCCAGTTGTGTCTCCTAACCGCTGAGTCTTCTAACCAGCTGTATCTTCTAACCAGCTGTGGTTTTAACCAGCTGTATCTTCTAACCACCTATATCTTCTAACCAACTGTGTCTTTTAATCAGCTGAGTCTTTTAACCAGCTGAGACTCCTTGCCAACTGTTTCGCCTTCTTCAAGCCCTTCCAAACAAATTCACCCTAGGTTTTTGCTGCTACAGAACATGACGGTCTTTTGAAACACTTAGTGTTCCCTGCTTGTCAATGAGCAAAATCTATCAGCTGAGTTGCTGTGACATGCGACGGCCAAACTCCAATGATAACTCGTTTTGCTGCTCGTACTGATTAACGGTGCATTTAATTCTACTAACGAATGATTGTCTCGAAAATTAATCTCAAAAGCAGTTAATAATATATTTTCTGTACTATGTCACATTGAGATCTATGAAACATTATGTTGCTACAATAATCAAGGGAATATGAGCCCATGTTTAATTTATTCTGTTATTTTATGTCATGTACCCATTAATCATTAAATATTAAACCAATTGGCAACAATTTGAAGACAATCTTACACTCAAGGAGGGCGGTCTTAGCTGACAGCAGAGTTGAAAAGTTACAGAGAGTCCTAAGACTTCAGTACAAAATCAAAATAAAATATGGAAAGCATAATCAACACTATGTAATAAAACGCCAGGTGTTTCCTCACATGTATAAATTGATATATTTTTTGTCGTGCGTAATTTTTCCTATGTTATTACAATGGGAATCTCCCTTAAATACTGGTAGTTGAATCCGTAGACTTTCAGGTATATAGATTCTAACCACTGGAGTTAAATCCGTAAACTTTCTGATTAGGTCTGAGAATCTGTTACTTTAACACGTTGACTCCAATTGCCTGATTAGTGTAAAACTTCACTTTGTATGCATAGTCACTAGAAGGATCTGAAAAAATTACAGAACCTAACCTAAGTGGTACACATACGTACCACTTCGGAGTTAACGTGTTAAATTCTTCCTTCAAGTGCATGATAGCTAAAACCCGTTATTTCTAACGAACATACCCACCCGTACAGAATAATTTTCATGATATACTGAGAAAAAGGAGATAAAATTTGGTTCAGTTTTATCTAGCACAGGTGCCCAATGGTACTTCTTCACCAAAAAAGATAATGAGGAACACTTGCTTATTATTTTTTGTTCCGCCTAGTTCAGCACAATATTGTACTTCCACTCCAACGTTTCTGCGTGTTTTTTCGCAATATTTTCATGTTCTTAGAGTTCAAATGAAGCAAAACCAGATGGCCTCCAAAAGAAGACTGAGCTGAACAGTGCAGCGTACAGCTGGAAGCAAGAGGGCGTGTCGGCCGCCAGGCCCAGGAGGCCGCGTTCTGTAGCTCCCAGTCAGCGTCCATCAGGTTCCAGCGAGCAACAAACACCCGCCAGATGGAATTGGTTTGATCGAACTGATATAGCACAACTCTGATTCATTCAGCAGGAAGCTAATGATTTTGCCTGCTAGGAATGTCTTCAGTTTGGTCGGTATGTGTCAAGCCTCCGTCTCAATACCTCGGGGCTGAGGGACTGTTTATTTATCCGTTATCGAAGTAGGAGAGAGTTCCTTTGAAAACAGATTCGAACTTGTCGTTTAATTTTTTGAAAGGGGCAAGGAATGATAATATTTCTTCCTACATTTGATACACCTCTGGTGATCAAACCCATCACCCGAAAAGTTCCTTCGGGTAAAGTTAATGCTTGGATTTTTATGATTGTAAAACCATGCAAAGTTATGAGTCAAATTTATTGCTGCCGGCGTAAGCAAAGCTATGAGTTGAAGTCTTAATCTTATCTTTGGTACGTGCTGGCATGTAAAAAATTGTCCTCAGTCTTCATCATGCAATGAATTGCTCATTGTTTTTCAGTAACAAAGTCCTTCAGGTCGTTTAGAGGCGCCCGTTTTGTGCTCACCTTGCCTCACCAGCACGCACATTGGATCGCATCTGCTCGCTCCCGCCACGGCTTTAATTGCTCGGCCATTATCGATGGTCATCCTAGGCTTCCACGTTAAGACCACAACTTCCGTAATTGCTTCAAGTAATCCTCCCTAAGACTTGGGGCTGCAGCCGTACGATGACTCCTCCCCATCCTCTACAGTGTCTTTCATCTCCGTAGGCTGTACTCTGAATCGTACCGGCACTGTGCGGTAGGAAAGCACTGGTACTGTACAGTAGAAGTGTACCAGCACTGTGCAGTAGAAGTGTAGTGGCACTGTCCAATAGGAAAGTCCAGGCACTGTGCAGTAGGAAAGTATCGGCAATGTACAATACGAGTGTACCAGCACTGTATAGTAGGAATGTACAGGCACTGTTCAGTAGGAATGTACAGGCACTGTGCAGTAGGAACGTACAGGCACTGTGCAGTAGGAATGTACAGGCACTGCACCATACGAGTGCACCATCACTGTGCATAGGAATATGCTGGTGCCGCAAGTGAGGGAATGCCAGCACTGTGGAGAAAGGAATATCGAAATTGGAATATGCACAGGTATGATGCAGGAATCAAATCAATTCAGCCGTGATATCAGTGCTCAGCATCAGTGTCAACTCAGTTTACTTGAATGGAGTGTCAGCAGGTGACGCCTACGATACTAGACCTGCTGCAGGTCGCTGTCGTGCAGGGAGTCTTGTCTTACGTACAGAAGGGTAAATAGACTTACAAAAGAATACAATGGATGAATAAAAGGGTAAAATAGGCTTACAAAAGAGTACAATGCATGAACATAAGGGTACAATAGACGTACACACGAGTACAATGGATAAACAAAGGTATCTTATAAGTTCACAAAAACGTACAATGAATGAACAAAAGGGTAGAATAGACGTATAAAAAGGTGAAATAGATGTAGCCTACAATAGGGTACAATATACCTGGGTATTATTGTGGCTGTTGTTGAAACAAAAGGATAGATTTAATTAGCAATGAAAATCCGTCTCCCGCTCTCAATGTGCACAAAAAACAATATACGAGTAGACTTTCTGACTTTTTGAAGAATTTTATCATAAATAAATCATCTTAGGATAAACAGAATCTCATGACCGGTAGGGAACAAAAAGGATCTAGTTAAAAAATTGTTATTTTGTAAGTCAACCATCTGCTGTCTGGCCTTGTTACTCAAATTTACTTTAAACGAGCTGCTATGACTGTGCCCCTGAGCAGGCCTGATGTTCTTGTATTCCATATCAGTATTAAAAATAATCTTTTTCATCTCTCTGGAAACTAGTAAGATTCCAATTGAGATGGTCTGAATTTAAGAAACAACAACTCATCTATTGCCAAGATTGATTAATGTTAAAGTATTATTGTATCGTTACACATTATTGTTAACTCATCTTGCTCATCTTCAGTTAATGATTGAAATTTAGTAAATGATGCACTGAAACTCTTTAAGGATGTTTTTATGTTACCGTCATTAAGAAACTCACTTGTTTACGCGGACGTGTAAAAATTCTATCGACTGGTGGCTGTTCAGCGTCTCAATGCTTACTCCATGGTTCCAATTCTCAAAGATACGTGACAGAATCTCTTGAAACACATTTTTACTCATATCTCAAACATATCTAATTTGTTTCGTGACTCATTCTGTACAAGTATTGTGAAAATATTCAAAGTACAATATTGAATACTGGACGAGTTCTGTGCAGACCAGCTTTCTGTAGCACTGTTAACTAGTGCAGCATTCATTATCTTACTTTTACCTGCCAAACGAATCTCCCCAGAAATGGATGAGTACACGGACTTCATATGAGAGGCAGCTCAAAAATGACTCTCTCTGAAGTTCACCACTGAGGAACAAGAAGCAACTTGGGCTGGACTTCGAGCGCCGCCAGACCGTAATTTGCACTTCAGAGCACGACTAGCTGTCGAGGTAATCTTCGGGCGTAATCGAGTTAGGCGAGACTGAATATTACCAAAGAGACTGGCGTAATTGCTCTAATTTCATTCTTTTTCGTTCATTTGGATCAGCGACACCTCGTTTAAAAATTAATGGAACCTGGAGTCCAGATGGGAATAATTAAAGGACTTTAGCAGAAGCCATCAGTGACATAGCTCGACCGAGAAAAGTGAGGCGAATAAAAACCTATAAGCTGAAAGTACAAGTTCTTTGTTCAGTATATCTGTCCCCAGTTTTTTGGTAGAATTGAATGCATTTTTGTCAATTATTGGTATACTCTGAGACAAAATTTATAGGAACACTCCCCGAAAATTTTCTAAACAATGACCTTGAGTGAGAGGACGTTGTTATGATATTTCGACGTGTGCAGGTAAATTTATTCTAAATTACACCTGTACAGGTGTGCAGGTGCACCAAAATAAAACGTAGTTGTCTAGAAACAGCACATCAAAACAAGACGATGACATGTGTTTTGCAAACGGGATGATATGACCACACAACTTGTGCAACACACCAACACGCAACTTACAAAGCACACCAGAACACAACTGGTGTAGCACACCAGAACACAACTGGTACAACACACCAGCACACAACTGGTACAACACACCAGCACACAACTGGTGCAACACACCAGCACACAAATGGTTCTATCGCAATGCTCGTTCTTCCAAACCTTAATCCTGAGCAGGACGGTCATCAGAAGCAAAATAACGATGCATGCGAGGTAGTCACATCAGTGGGAGCTTTAATAATTCGCTGTACGGAGCTCCAACTTTCCTATTTGCTGATTTCATGAAAAGTTTCTTGCGTGTTTGTGGACCTTCACCATTACACATGTTGCCGCCCACGCTTTTGAGGTGAACAGGAGGAGGTGAATAGACGACTGTCTATGACGTTTCACCACCCATCCATACTAGTTACGTAGAACTACTTAATTGCTATCAGTCATGGTCATTATGCTTAGCTCTGAACTTCTGGTCTTTATGAAACGAAAATAACATGAAAAACGGTTGTACCGAATTAATTTCAAATTAACAATACACAAACGTTTTTTTCCAATTCTCAGCCAAGTGATTTGACGTGTATTTACAAGTATCTCACACGTCTGTATTGAAAACCGTTCTAAATAGACAGTGCAAACGAAACATGCTCATTCACGACAGGAATACAACTGAGAATGGAAGTATGGCTGCAAGCAGTCTGTAAAGCATTCCCGCCAGTTTAACTCTTTAACGTGTGGCCACTACCGACTGAATAAAAAGATCAAACTTTAAAAAGAACGTCTCTATACGATTTTCTGTTCTATTCGGCCATGTACATGTGAATTCATTCAATATCAGGTAGAAGAAAGACGTACAATGCCAGTGAAACATATGTATCAACCCACTTTGTGTTTTTCAGTACTGTAGTCCGGCCATACAAGCACAGTCACAATTATTGTGGGCTACTAACCAAACGACCAGCACGGCCGGCGAACATTCGCTGTTGCCAACATTGAGTGACAGCTTGGAATGACAATGTTGCTTCAGCTGGCTGTGGACGCATGTAAATATTCTAACAGTAATTACTGGAAATTATGAACCTTCATCGATCAGAAATTTACTCAACATCCCACGCGGTGCAGTCGGTCATCATTTAGTAAAAGAAGTCGATGTCAATCGTCAAGTGATAAATACCAGTGGGTATTTTAAAATATATGAAGGGTTTTACTATTCGCTGGTGATTAATCATAGTAATAAATAATAGTAGTAATAATTGTATAACATGAGTTCAATCGAGTCTTTTGAACAAAGTAGAAGTAGATCAATAATATTTGATGGAATGCTATCTAGAAACATTGTAGTCTAAGAACATTACCAAGCGTACGGGTTTTATCAATATATACTTAATCAGCTTTTATTACCGTAAATTTTTTATCAGAAGAATTACCTTTTAAACTATTATTGCTCAGGATTTTTTTTCCTGATCTTTCACTTGCTCAGAAACTGCTTTTAAAACCGGATAAAGGTAATGAAAACATGTGGTCATATACTGATAACATTCATACGTTAGATACCGAACATACAATTTTATAAAAATTAGGAATAATACATAACGGAAATTTTTTGATTTTTACAAATCATTTCTTTTATTTCCGGCCATTCACTGATGGGTTTTCTTAGAAACTTTTTAGCTCGTTATAGAACTATACCTTTCGTTTCAGGGCATGAGTTATGCTTCAGAAAACTCACAGTATAATATTATGGGGGAAATTCTTTCGTTCCACGTTACGACGCTACCCACTTGCCAGCCAAACTTCTTCCTCAACTTATTCGCAGTCTAATGAAGCTCTGAAACCACACACTTCCACCAACCATTATAAGGGTTTGCTATGTCTTTCCGTAGACGTCTTTTACAGTAAATAAATTATCAAAATTACTAGTGAAAAGCCCATCACAATTTCTAAGTATGAGAACATTGACGCCAGAAATAATAATTCAGTGGTGGCCAATCTGCGGCGCATGCGCCACATGCGGCGCATTGAACGATTAATGTTGGCGCATTGCCTTTGTGCTGGAGGGGATAAATTAATGTTTTTTAATATGTTTAATACTCTCATGTACTCTCATGATTTTGTGTAAAATTGGCGCATCTGGTCTTATATTACAGAACAAATGGCGCATGATATGCAAAAGGTTGGCCACCTCTGCCAGCATAATAGTGATAGCGTTTGTGTTGAGTTTTGAAAAATTTCGCCATCCTGAAGAGTATTTTGAAAGTTTCTGAAATTCAAATTTCGATTCTAAGTCATACATGTTTGTTATACCTCATGTGCAAATCGAGAAAGGTACTTATATTCTTTTGAACTTTGAACATCTTCTATTCATTTTAATATGGTGATGTGCATAAACGTTTTTTATTACATATGCACTGATACAGGGTGAACGAGTATTTTAAAAATCATTAATAACAATCCAGAGTCTTGAAAAAAGCAATTTAGGGTGATTGTCATCGGATATCCTCCTCATGACATGACATTTCTAAATGCTCTCAGTTCATAAAAATCTTCACACTTGCTAAGAGCTGGAACACCAATTGTTTTACATGTTGTGTTAAATGAGCAGCTGCTGCTGTCGCCAGTGTGGCTCCCTAATTAAAATCAAACAAGGCTTGTGCTTACGAATGCGAGTAACTGGTCTCAGTAACACGAGGCTGCGGCAACGCCGACTTAATGAATGTCCCAGAGACTCATTCACCTCTCCAAATGAAGAGAATAGTTCCCTGTTTCTAAATTATGAACTCAATTAGGGAGCGTCAGAAAACATGCCATAGCATTCGACTTATAAGCGTGCAAATTACAGATGTACTCCTGAGCTCACACCATGATCCTGTGGCGGCTACGGCAGCTTGCATTCTGGACTCACAAGATTTTAGAATTTTATTGAATGACTGATTGTGACTGTTATGTAATTAATTTATGGAGGTGAATACACTTCATGAAAACTAATTTAGGGATCTATTTGATTAAAACGACCTTCATAGAAATGTTCGATGAAATATAAAACCATTATTATAACAATAAGCTACATTGTCCCAAAAAGCTCTAGTCTTGTTTTCCACTCATTAAACTATTTTGAGCCTTTAATTCGAAAGCAACGATACAATTAATGGGCTACCCAGTAATATTTGCAATACATTACACAGATATTAAATACTGTTCGCTTGAGCATTCATATATAATGTGATGTGAGACTACAGAGTACTAATGAGGAACAAAAACCACGAAAAATGTTACATGATACTGAAAAACAAAATCGCAACAGCCACTGGCCATCGTATCCCATATGAAACCAACCAAAAACCTTTATTGGTTTTCACAAGAAATTAAGCACCTTATCAATGACAGACAGCAGTCGTACAGAGCCCTATCGTCACTTCAGAGATACCAAACAGAACCCTATCGTCGAGAGCAGATCTTCACCTGCAGGGCCCTAACACGAATGATAAGATATACAAAACGGAATAAAGAAATTGTAGTTGCAGCACAAGCAAAAACGAATTGAAAGAGCTTCTGCAAATACGTTAACGGTAGACGACTCAAAAGGGATACAATTAGTTCACTGATCAACCTTGAACGTTCAACTCAAACCGACAACAAAAGCAAAACCAGAATTCCAAATAAATACTTCACTTCAGTGCTCACTCGCGAAGACTTGACTGAAATCCCGCAACCTCACGCCTTAAGTCCCGAGTAAATTCTAGCAGACGGTTTCACAGTAGAAGAGAGAAAAAAGCAGCTCCCCGAATACTCAAAGACGCAGCTGAACTAATTAGCAAAACCTTAGCAAACATCTACAATCGATCGTTCGAAACTGGCATTGTTTCAGAGAACTGACAGTAGGCGAATGTCACTCCTATTTGAAAAAAGGAAAACAAAACACCCAATGAGTATCGCCCATTCAATCTGGCATCGATCATCAATAAAACAACTATAAAGATTACTAAAAGTTCGCATAACAAAATACCTCCAAGGCCAAAAGCTGATTACAGTAGAATTTCTTTAAACCGGCAGTCGCTGGCCAAGCTTTATATATTTATTCATTATGTTTTTTCCTTTTTAACTGCTTTAAGCAATTGATATTAATTTCCTTTTATGTCTAGCGTATCTATGAATTGTTTGTGGTTACTTGAGTGATATTAACCGGCAACTGCAAAGTCCCATGGATGCCGGTTAAAAAGACGTCTACTGTACTGACAACCAGACCGGATTTTGGAAAACGTAGCTGTCTTACAAACCTCCTCGACTTTTTTGAAGTCAACTGCATATTCGACTGTACAAAAGCAGTAGATCTTGTATATCATAACTTTCAAAAAACATTCGGTAAAGTTTCTCACGAAAAGCTGATAGCTAAAGTGGAGGTACGCAACGCAACTACGTTCTTCCGATGAACACGTGACTGGCCCACTTGTCGTACTCAACGAGTGTTGATCCATGATCAAGTCAGAAATTGAACGCATATAATAATAGGAGCTCCCCAAGGGAGTTTTTTACATAACCCCTGTACTCTTCATCATCTATATTAACTACCTTGAAATCGGAATCATCAGTAAAATCAAAAAATTTATTAACGACATGAAACTCTGTCACAGGGTGTTTACGGAAAAAGACAGTTGCTGTTCAACCAGACCTCAATCGTCTACTACAATTCACGGAAACCTGACAAATAACAAAACCTGGCCACATTGACAAGAGGTTTAGTAACCCACGTTGGTGCAAATAACCGGCATTTCCAACATATAATGAATAATACACCCATTGAAGCAGTACAACAACAAAAAGATTTTGGCATCATTATCATTGAATCTCTCAAGCACAAGCTAGAAAAAAACATCAGAAATGCGAGCAGAATCCTTGGTTTCATAGCAAGAAATGTTGAACATAAGTCGAAGAACATAATATTACCGCTGTACAAAGCTCAAATCCGGCATCGTCTGGGACATGTAGTGCAACTCTGGTCTTATATCGTACGAATTCTTTCTCAAAATGGAGAGGATTCAGTGTAAAGGAACGAAAATGATTCCGAAACTCCACAATCTTAGCTACGAAAGGTGTCTTCAGCAGCTTGAACTCATCTGCTAAGTACAAAGAAGACTACAAATCTCGAATTGTCAGAACATATGTCGATGGTAAAGGCTATGGGGCCATTGCAAAGCAGTTTATAGTGCATCTCAGTAAAGTTAGTTGAATGGTTAGTACATACATCAAAGAAACATTATTTTACAGTGAACCGCTTGCGTTCTGGTGCCTCAAAGGAAATTTTTCGCTACCAATTCGAAATATTGTCAAAATTGTTTTTAAAAAACCTCACTACAAGAGCAGAATTAGTAAATGAATTTAAAGCAGTTGGAACAACCGTTTGTAGAAACAAATTCCACTATATAATAATACACAGTATGTTGCTTGCTTGCTTGTTTGGTCCATCTCTCTGTCACGCTTTTAAGGATTTAGATAGGAGAAAATTCGGTAGGGAATACATGTATTGTAAGCATTGTATTGTAGATACGAAAGACCCATCCTTCAATGTGGAAACTCCTTCGCAAAGCCCGCGTCCACTGGAAAATCAAACGAAAAAATATAGTAAAAAACCCGTAAATTTTCATGTGTGGGTCTACTCGTTTTTTCATAAAATCTTGAAACTTAAATCCAAGATGTTTGTAACATGCTTAATGTGAGATTTTAGATTTGATTAAAACACTTCTTTATTGTTTCTAGGTTCTGTAATGGCACAAATTTCACAGTAAGATCATGAGGCCGAACTGAAGTTGTTTGGTTGAATCTCTTTACAATTCTATTAAATGCCAGAATATTTGGTACTTGACATGGCTGGTTGGGGAAGAATTTTATTCTGAATGCCCCTAGGATCTGCTTGATATTCTAGAGCTTTCGGAATGTGAAGATGATAAACGACGGCTGTTGCTCAGTGAATGGAGAATTAAGTTTAAAACGACTGCTGGAGCTGCGCACTTGTGCCATTTTTGAGGATGCCACTTTCGAGATGATATGTGAAATTTTACTCTACGTTAGAGAAATGTTCGACTCTGTAGTTCGACTCATAGATACCCTTGTTCCATTAAAATATGGCACTCAAATAACTTTTATGAATTAATATTTAAATATAATTATCTGTAGATCATCCGACTCTATAATAATACACAGTTTGTTGCTTGCATTACTTTGTTTGTCTTTCTGTCATGCGTTTAAGGATTTAGATCGGAAAAAATTACTAATGTACTTATATAATACACTGTATTTCCATCTCTGTCTCTTTCTCTCTCTCTCTCTCCCTCTACCTCTCTATTTGTGTGCATCTGTTCCATTACTTCCCATCTATTACTGAAGAAATATTATTGAACTGTAATGAGAACGGATATACATGTATTACAAGCATTGTATTGTGAATACCGAAGAAGCCGAATTACTATAAAATACGCCATTTTCCCCCGTTATTAGCCTTCTTCCCCTACACGGCTATGTTATCGGTAGGCAAGATACAGAATGGAAGTTCGGTATATATTCAAAAAAAATATTCTGGTTCTGATAGTATCACGGGTATAACTGAAAAATGTATTCTATTTCATAGATCCTTAATTTTATCACTTTTAAACCGTGAAATTCCCACGAGTACTATCTAGGTCATGTTATCAGTAGATAATATACAGAATGGAAGTTCTTTATATATGCATGAAATATGTTCATTTAAAACAATATTTCGTCGTAAATCTTTGATACATTCGTGTTTATAATAATTTCAAAACAGTCAAATCTAAACCGTGAAATTTCCACAGGAACTATCTAGCACTGTAATATCTTTGGAAAATTTCACTCGGTCTCTTAACAGATTTTATACCATTGTGATGAAAGCTTGACGTTGTCATAAGAAAATATTATGGATCTTCACAATAAAAACTTGAAATGTTCATAAAACTTTGAATAAATCACTAGATGTACGATTAGTTGGAGTACTATCTCATGTACATTCTTTTACGACTTTCGTCAAGCAAAACTTATCTGGTAAGCAAATCTAACTGGGCACCGGATTTATTGAGAACTTTTCCTGTAATACATCACAGTTTGACTGTCAGAGCTTGGCTGTAACTTAAAATTTGAATTGTATGTTCCTGTCATGTTTGAGTTACGACTGCTATATTCCTTCTACCTCACGTACAGCTGCTTGTAAGGGCTTACACCAAAGTATAAGTTCGTAGCTGGCATACCTAGGAATTACTGGAGCGGTGAGGATATTTTCGTAGCACGCGCGTGTACTGAGTAGTGCGTAGTACTTCACTTGCACGTGCACCTCACAGCACCACTGCACCACATGCATCACGGTGCGTGTGCACAGCACAACAACACTGCACCACAGGCATCACAGGTCTGTGGAGTACACAGCACCACTGCACTAGAAACTTCACACCACAATGAGTCATGACGTGGCAGGAACTCGTGGTAGTAACAATAATTATGGTGATCATAATACTAGTAACTCCGTCACTATGAATTCATACATTTGTGAAGGGAAGAAGCCGTTACGAGCGTGCCCGCCCTGAGGTCAAGACCAAGGTTCTCGTTTTTCTAATGTCAGCTCTCTAAACAGGAAAAAAATACATTTCCTTACACTCACCTTCGCTTGTAGCACTTCTGACAGGCTTATTTGAAGTAATGTGATAATATAAAATAAAATTCGCGATACTACAAGATGTAATTCCTGATAATATAAAAGAAAATTCTCGTATTTTGACGTCACCTACAAAATTTTCAAATTTCGTCCATGGGAGTTGCAACAGAACTCAGTTATGCATTCAGCGTACCATCACAACACTGAGGGGGGGGGAGGGCAAGGCAGGCCAGGGGGACGGATGGTCGGGCTTGAGACTCGTAATTATGAAGTAATTGATGACGAGGGAGAGAAGAGGTGACTGTCAAGATAGGTTAAAACGATTTTATATTCGTGCAATGAAGAGAGCAGTTTGCAGGGTTGTTTGTCAGCCTTGAATAATGACAGTTTCAACAAGTACCTGCATTGACTTACATTTCAGTCTACATTAATCATTTTTTCGACGGTTTCGAATTATTCGATGTCAGTGATGAAATGTCGGAGAGTTAGAAATTAGTGTCGTAATAACGGTGTCACTATTTTAATTTTTCAACGGTTTATGTTAGTTTTTTTAAGGGTTTTACTTTTTCTCAAAGACATATTATAACTGTATAATTACCATAGATTTCATTTCACATTCGAATTATGCCTCAATTCCTAATGCAACACAGGCAATGCTGAACTTCACTATCTCCTGCTGAACACAGTACAGTATACTGCTGAAAGCGTGTGCGGCCGTCACCTTCATCCAGCAATACCGGTTCATTGAAGCGTAATATTTTAGTCACCTCCCTTAAAATTTCCCAATTTTGATACAAAGTTTCAACTTTGGGTTAATCGAGCGTCGGAATTATGACCCCCATCGCAGCGCTTGTGTGCCACACGGTATTAAAAGAGAGCCCATGCAGAAGGTAAACGCTTGTACGACGCTTTAGAAAGTTGAGCTTTGAAAGGCTAAATAAATCTCCGCAATCCAATATTATCCAACGAATTCACAAGATTTCAACAGCAAAAACAAATTTATGTATGATTCAATTGCTTGCATGAACGATAATCTTTATGAAGAAGTCAAACAGTTGAATTTATGGAACATTTCTTATAAAACTGAAAGAGGCGTCAGTCATTACAGTAAACGAGTCATGTATTAAAAGTTGATGCATTTTTCAGAACACAGTACAACTTTTTCCAAGACAGTTTTTGGTGAAGGTTTCCCTCACGAAAGGCGATGAGGAGGAAAGTTCACTGAGCCGAGCCACTACAGCCTCTACAGCTGAACCTTAGCAAGCAAGAAGTTCTTATTTACAGGTTGAATATGCAAGAAATAAATGAACGATCCGTATTAGGCCAAAGAACAAAGAAGTGCACTAAAGTATGAGATATATGATAGAAGGAAGAAATGAGAAAGAAAAATAGGATTGATAAGTGAGTTAAATATTGAGAAGACCAGAGAATTTCAGGAGAGTGTGGAGTGTCGTAGTTTAAAACTCAAGATAGCACCAGGCATTCCGAAAAGTGCTTCTGAGTAAACAGCTCAGAACAGCCTGAACAGTATGCTTAGTTAAAATTGCAATAAAAATAATAAAACTTGAAATGGTCGCTTGCAACTAAACGAGTACTGCATAACGTCCACCTGATTTAGACCTAGCAGTGCGCCACACATTTATGAAGTTTATCGCTAACATTTGAGAAACGAAATGAGAGACAATGACACTTAAAGATATTCATAATCTTGTAAGAATATTTATGCCTACGTTTGCCAGAATCTTAGGTCTCTACAACAGAGAAGGCAGTGCAGGATGACTTGAAAATTCTAAGAATAACACTACAGAAGATGTAAAAGAAAGGTTCGGGGGCTGCAATAAAGAGTGCACCGCAGTCAGGGCTCTAATCAAGCCCCGATGAGCAGTCAAGGCTCCAGACTTCCCTCTTGACCTCAGCCATTTGTGCCCGCGTGGCTCTGTTCAGAATTACCCTCACAAAAAAATGGGGTCGATATAGGAGTGCAGTGTCTGAGACAGCCCACTTTAATTTCCAAGGCAGAGAAAAGCAATTCGGCTCATCTGAAGTAAACTTTGCGCTATAATTGGAGGGAGAAGACAGAACTTATGAGTGAATTGCATGGTGTGAAAGTGCTGTCGTAACGTTCTGCAGAACGAGTATGTCCGTGAGTGTACAGAGATGTGCTGACGTAGGTGAATACACGTGTCGTGTACGAGCTTGGTGTTTTATTATTACGTAAAACCATCCTTGATATGAGAACATTTCTTTCTGTCATTATTGTTGAGCGAGTAAAGAACTGCTTATAATTAATTGTATACTGTGTGCAGCGTACATTTCCTATTAGATCTCAAAGAAAAACTTCAATGAGGGTAATTCTGCAGAAGAATAAACTTCTGAGTCCTGCTGCTTCAGGGATCTTGCAGCTCCATTGCTGCTGATGCACTAAACATTTGCGCTTCCATCGCCTGCTGACGACAATCTCCCATCGTCTCGAGTCCCAAACAAAAATCACCTGTCGACAATGTGCTGTGGGTTGGCGTCTTGTACCACTTGGCCATCTAGGAGACAAATTATTTACTGATGGATGCATTTAATGTTCGCAGTACCTATGCGTAATTCATTAAAGTTAATGTGATGAATCTGTACAATAAAGTTACGGGGCGGAAAATTACTGTCAGATGGCAATAAAAGTGTCAGAATTGTCGCTTGTGGCAACTGAGGAAGCAAATAAGTGTCAGAAGCGCCTTACTGTGCCGTGTCTTCCCTAAACACTTGGTAATAAACATAAACATGTTTACCAGAAGCCGATTTATTAATGGAGAGCTATACATTTTTTTGTGGAAGAAACGGATGAAATATTTGTTTGAAACAGCAGTGCCTTCGCCATCCTTATTCGGTTTGAGAATTTATCAGATTCAGAATGTATTGTCGTCTTCAACCATAATATATGGTCAGATTCCAACCACAACTTATGTTCAGATTCTAACCACAACGTATGACCAGTTTTCAACCACAATGTATGGCCAGGTTCCAACCATAATGTATGGCTAGATTCCTAGCGCGAGGTGAAGGCAAGAGCTGTATTTGCCTTGGCTCCATGGAGCACGGCCGAAGTTGGAGCACCTTCCTTTATTGCATGGAGTACCGTAGCATTGAAGGTATATTGGCTTCATAGAGCTTGGCAAAACTGAGGACTAAACTGAGAGTAGAACTGAAGGCAGAACTGAGGGTAGAATTGAGTGCAAAACTCATAACAAACGTCACTGAAAAACTACAGACACTTCAGACACAACAACAAACATGAGAATGCTCACCGATTTAACAAACGTCATCATTAATCGATGCATAGAATGGAGAAACGAGTTAGAAATTTCAACATAACTTTAAAATATTGATTCCAGTATAGAAATGATTTATGAAAAATTTTACTTTTTTGTATTTTTTGATGAATTCTCTAAAAATACCACTCTAAATTCAGTGATATTTAATATTAAATGTTTCAAAAATAAATCATTTAATTAGCCAATAAATAAATAATTTAAACGCAGCAAATGAGGGTTTGAGAACAAATATTTGAAAAGAAATTTGAAATTCAATTCAGTCGAAAGTTAACTAATTACAAAATCAAGCTGTACGAACTTAAAAAGGTACAAAAGGACCATAAAATCACAAAAAAGAGAAATTATCTTCAGAAACTCTGTGCTAGTAAGACTGCTGCACACTGAAGGAGACGAGGCTTATTTCAGCTCTCATGACTTCACATGTCAATTCATCAAGCTTGAGTGTTAAAGCGTACACTTAAGCGTGTAATTGTTCGTGTTCAACGAGACAAAGCATGCGAAGAATCTGTCTTGAACGAACATTACCGAGCTAAAATTTACAATTTTTAACGACAGCTTTGACATTTTGACCAAAAAATAGACCCGTAAAGTTGTAAAGTTCATGTAAAAGAACTGAAATACACTAAAAAATCATGTTTAAGGAATTTAAAACCTGAAATTTATCAATACTTTTTCTTGCTTCGGGTTAATGCATTGTGTTTCATACTCTTGTGATGTGACAATGAAACTTGTTAATTTTCGTCAAAAAGTAACATTGCCTCTGGTCATTGAACATCTTCTTGTATTTAATTTAAAAAGGAACACTGCCGACAGATGTGCAAAAAAAACAATTATGAGTATAATTACAGATGGTAATTACCATGAGCAGTAAATTTTCTTCAATAAAATTTATGTAAAATTACACCATTTTTTCATCTTACTTCTTGCTAAGCTACAGAAGAAGAGAAAAATAGACACATGGATTCTCGGAAAGCTGAGCACCATAAAAACAGTTTATTTTTGTCAACGCAAGTGTTGAAAGCACATTAGAAGTAATAAATCACTTACATGAAGCTGGATTGTTCCTTAGGGTTTCGCAAGCAAAATAAGTATGACAAGAACGATCGAACTCACACGCACAGTGTTGTGTTAAGATCGAATTTCTGCTTTCTGAAGGGTCACAATTACGATCTGGAAGTAAGACTCATCAAATGATTGGTTCGTCCTGTAGTTAAAGGTTTCAAAAAGTGATATACGTGTAGAACTTGTTCCAGTACTCGCTTGTATCGAATATCGCAACTTCACCAAGGTAATAAAAGCTCAGCCTGTAATTACACTGTCGACAGCTCTTCTTACACTACGCTTTGTGGAATGAAAGTGTCTGGGTACGGAATTCAAACAATACCACAACTCAAACAAAGTATTCATTTTGCAAGTTTTAGATTCGTATCGGAGTTGCAGCTGCGAACAGAGATCAATGAAAACGTATTTCTTCCGAATCCATTCCACACCCATCACTATTCCTGGATGTGTGTTTTAAATAGTAAACACGAGCACAAACAAGTGAGGTATGAAGGAAACGTCTGAATATATTATATGAAAGAAAATTTTAACACAAACTTTATAAAATATTTAATCAGTATTAGAAAGGGAATTCAAAGTTTTATGATAACTGTTTTCATAAGTAAGGACGTTTAGTGAGCTAGCTAATCACAACAGAGGTCACAGATCCTGCAACTTTAGTGATACGATCAGTCTGGAATTTCCAGATACAAATTGGACATAGACACAGTCTTACCGAGCTAAGGTGGTCAAGTCATGAAAACTTTGGCTGCAAGCGATGTTGCGAAATCTTTTCTGAAAGTCGGTCCAAAGAGACGAGTGTACCAGCCACGTGGGCCTGTGGTGCTTTAGAGGCTGTGGGATGTAGCTCATGAGCTTCAAACGTTCTTGTTTCTAAAACGGTTTGAGAGAAACATCCATTACCTGGTTAATCTGTCTGAGCCGATGTTCTTTACTGGGGCTTCCATCAATAATCGTGTCTTGAAATCTCCTTAGCTGTAGTTCTCAACCTCAGTCATGAGCTTCAGGTGTGCGTCAAGGATTTATAGTTCTGTTGCTGCTCTCAGGATCCTTGAGAAAAGGATCAAAGATAGGATTTTAGAGATGAGAGCAACAACTACTGTAAAAGCATAATTTTAAGAACTACCAACTTAAATTGTGCTGCACAACTAGTGTAAAAATATTGTGATAAAAATATTTTTATTATTTTAAACCTTTTATGTTGCTTTGACTTCATTTTTAACTCCTGTTTCAACACAGAGCAATTCAGTAAATCTGCTACATATGTACCTTTTTAGGAATGTAACTCATTGTATATTTACATAAATAATGTGTTTCTCAATCAATTTAAATATATTTAGTTTTCGATATTCCTTGAACTCTTCATACAGCTGCAATTGACGACAGTGATATCTAGGAATTATGGACTATTCTTTTCAGAATTCCATTTTCTACACAACTATTCCACGTACTCCATTTTCTAGGAACGGCAAAGCGAATGGTGGGGAAAAAATGAAGTTTCTAATTCCAGATTTAGAATTTGTCTTCCGGAATTTGTTCCTAACGTCAGCATAGTGTAGAAGCATGCGCTCCCTGATTCCCATGAGCAAAAAGGTATTGAAAGTAAGAGCAGAATGAAAAAAATTAAGATAAGGACCTTATGTAAATACTTGAGCCTCTTCGGGGCCAGCCCAGGAGCCCTCTGGGGGGTTGGCATCAGGAATGCGAGGCAGAGATGTAGGAATTCTCAGGAATTTTTGTACGTGTGGAAAGTGCAGGTTTTTCGACAATTTTCTGTCGCTATTTATTCCCCTGTGAGCTTACGTACATTTTCTGTAATTTAAAATCCATTCTGTTGAGGATAACTTACTGCTATTATTCTCTTGCTTCTTTACTGTTATTTTGGTAAAAGTAAATCAATAGATGTTCAGGAATGTATGAGAACAAACTGTATCTTTAATTTAACGTCAGTCCCAGCCTCATAGTGAGAAAAGGTGATATAGATGGTAAAATGATCTGTGAGGCCAGAAACGAAATGAACATGACAGAGATGAACGTCCATCAACTTCTCACTGTCACTACTTAGCGTGTGACACCATCTGCCTCCTAACTCCAGTTACTTATACTACAGTGTGACCTCCATACGTAGTCCGTGCAACACTTGGTAGTGACCGTACGTAGTCCATGCAACACATCGCAGTGACCTCCGTACGTAGTCCGTGCAACACTTGGTAGTGACCGTACGTAGTCCATGCAACATATCGCAGTGACCGCCGTACGTAGTCCGTGCAACACTTGGTAGTGACCGTACGTAGTCCATGCAACATATCGCAGTGACCGCCGTACGTAGTCCATGCAACACATCGTAGAGTGCGTAGCTTGAGCTTCAATTCGTAACCTTTGGTGAGATATAGTCTGAGTCTCTGAACAAACTTATATTACTACTTATGCCTTGACACGTCGACTACGTGTTGGTACACATGTGTACCACTAGGTATACTCTGCAACTAAATATTTTGCTTGAAGTTTTGAGAGCGCAGCCAAGCAATAACAGTGACCGTATGTTCCCTCAATATGCTGCAGTCTTCACTGCTGTATACGATTTGAGTTTTTTTTTGGAACCATGTTGTAAAGCTACTTTACTTAAGCTAGTACACGAACTGAAATTAATTATTTTCAGTAATATCATTGTTATTTCAACACTATTCAGACGTCTCTAGTAGCAGTCGGGAAGATTTCAATGAAAGTTTGGTCAAAATTATATCAAAATTATAAAGTTTTCCAGCATATATTTAGTGACAATTTCTTTCTAGTGCAAGTTCTGAAAAAATCATCTGCTTTGTCTATCCTAATAGTGATAGCTAAATCAGATGCAACGTCACACGACTTTTACGAGATTTATAATGATACGGCAAAAAATTTTATAAAATAATCTTGATACAACCGACATCAACATTTCTTAAGCTGTGCAGAAGGTACGGGTTACATAGCTTGTGTACAGGATATATGTACAATCTGGATAGATAAGCATTATAAGCATTAAACTCTTACTAATTCAAATCCTCGATGTCAATTAGTAAATTGCGTGTAAATTACGAATCCAATACACCGGTCTAAAATTTTTTTGTACCTAAATACTTCACTTAACGAAACGAAGCGATGTTGCTGGTGTTGTTCTCGAAC